>SOPF01014662.1:0-18907 GCA_012979155.1 Hypericum perforatum | reverse complement strand
GGTTTAACGGAGAAGAGGATTAGAGTGGCGGACGAGTGAGACAGTGGGGAGAGGAAGGGGTGTGTAGATAGATAAGTAGAAGGGATTGATATGGTCAACGGAGAGTTAAAAAGGGCAAAGTTTAGGTAATTGCAAATTGTGTTTGGTAATTTCGAAATTGTTACCTGAAATTTCAGGCCCAGGATTCGTTTAGTCCTGGATGGGCAATATGGCCCAGGACCGTCCTGGAAGAGAAAAAGAGGGACGGGGAGAAAAAGGGAGGCGGGGAGAAAAGGAATTAATTAATTGAAACCCTAATTAATTAATACTCATTAATTAATTACCATTAATTACTGACATTAATTATCAAGCATTAATTATCAACCATTAATTAATCGAATGCGATTTTTTTGTATGTTCAAGTGATTTTCTTAATATGTTCAAGTGATTTTTTTAGTATTTTCAAGTGGTTCCCAATGAATGTTCAAGTGGTTTCCAGCAAAATATTCAATTGGTTTTCTTTTATATGTTCAACTGGTTTTTTTATGTATGTTCCACTGGTTTTCTTTGTATGTTCAACTTGTTTTCTTTGTATATTCAACTGGTTTTGCCAAAACTACTTGAATGTATTGGCAAAACCAGTTGAACATACTGTCAAAACCACTTGAATATACTGACAAAACCACTTGAACATACTTGACAAAACCAGTTGAACATATTTGACGAAACCACTTAAACATACAGGCAAACCCACTTGAACATACTTGGCAAAACCAGTTGAACATATTTGACGAAACCACTTGTCGAGTATGTTAGAGTGGTTTCGACAGTATGTTCAATTGGTTTCGCCTAATATTTTCAACTGGTTTCGCTAATACATTCAACTGGTTTCACCAAAACCAGTTGAATGTATTGGCGAAACCAGTCCAGGACAGTCCTGGAAATGACTTCCAGGACCGAATCCACTCCCATAAATTTCAATGGTCAGGTGCAAAGTAGGTACAGTGGACTTTGTAATCTTTTTAAAAAAAGTATTTTTCTTGCGAGTAACATTGAGTTAGGAGTAATGATTATGTTTAGGTTACCTTCTTTGGAAACAAAGTACGAAAGTTCTCCCTGCTCCTAGTTATCAATGACTTTAGAGGTGACCAATATTTTTTCCTGATGGACGCTTTATTTAGGATCGGATTCTATCTTGTAGAGTCATGTGCAAGATGATTCATGTGTTTGAGGGAGAGAGGTAATATGGTCAAAGGGAATAATTAAAATAGTAAAATAGTGTGTGCGTAGGCCAAGGGAAAGGAGAGCAAGAAATTTTTAACACGTGTGTCATATTTTGTTTGATTTTCACCAAATCACAATAAACAAAGTGTAGAAAAACAAAGATACATAACCGCCACCAGAATAGCTATTACAAAGAACTAAAATAACATACTACCGTAATTAACGGTAGAAAAAAGAGAAACATGATTGACCTAATCCCAACCTTACACTACAACTAAGGATTTCAATCAGAAAATTGATTCTAAGAGGAAAACGTGAACACAAACTCCGTGAACGGCCACAATATCTCAATGGTTATTGAACTCCACTCGCAAACAACGATGAGCAATTGCTAGCAACGCAATCCACTGGCATCGTCAAAGGTCGTCGACGACGATGTTGCTGAACTCGCAAGGGACGACAGTTGGGAGAGATTGAAAATTAGGATTTTTGTTTGTTTTTTAGAGAATAGAAAGTTTGAGAGACGGTCGGGAAGGATTGTGAATTAGGATTTTTGTTTATTTTAGAGAGAAGAGAAGAGTTCAATAGAATAAAATTATTTAATGACCACAATAGTCCCAATAAATTTTGGCCATCAGATGTTGTTTATAATTAAAAAATTCAATCTAATGACTCGCATTTAATCCAGATTAGTCCTGGATCATTTTACCCATCCAAAACCAAATCACTCTCGCGTTATTTATATGAAACCAGAAGCACGACTGGGGTCTTTGTGGTCCAAGATAATGTAATCATCAGTAAGAGTAACATAAGCATGATACTTTTTAGTAGTACACCATCCAAGCTACTACTACTCAACACCTAATATCTATTAAAGCTATAATATCTATTACAGCTATAGTTTTCAATTTTGTGGTCTAACTGGTCGGACAAGATTTTGGGAGGAATACCGGATTGTCTGTTCAATAAGTAGAAATCATTAGTTGTCTACTCTCATGGTCAGCCAATGAGATGATAGAGAATAAAAATACATACGCTCATGAAGCTTATCAACCAACGAAATTAGGGTTAGGTTACATCAACTTTTTTGTTTCAAAATTAACAAATTAGAAGAAAAAAAACATATATCTAAAAAATTAAAAAAAACTACAAATCTTGTCTTTTCCAATGTTGAGGACAATAAGTTCCACTAGACCCTTGGTGTTCATCAGAAACCCTGACACTGCAACCTCTCTGAACATGACCTTGAACAACATCGACACCCTCGTCATCCTCATGATTTTCCCAAAGCAGGCGGTGGAGATGAGGAGTAGGAGCATAGCCCACGACTGGGCCTCGCTGATGCTCATGACATTGGTCTTCAACCCACTAGAGGCAAAGTAGAGAGGCAAGAACAGGCTCAAAACAAGATCCTCGATCCTCTCAATGTGGACACCTACGAAGGGTCCGTCCTAGGTAACCAGGACCTCAATCATGAATAGGAGTGAGCAAAATATCCAATATCTATTGTCCAAATTCAAATCTGAAATTTTTTCAAATTCGAATTTAAATAATTTTAAGTTCAAATTTGGATTCGGATTATCCAAACTTTTAAAGCCAAATTTGAATTCAGATTCAGATATTAAAAATTTTGGTTCAGATATATGAACTATATGATTTTATTTACCTTTTAAAAATTAAGTATAGGTAGCTATGGGTATGGCGTATGGGTTGTGTCTGGACTCATGTAATTGGGTTATTTTATTAGTATTTTTATCATAGTTTTCAATTTTGCGGTCTGACCGTGTCACGACCCAAACTCGGATCGCTGACCAGTGCTAGACTATGCTTACCTACTATGAATACCATAATCTAGCAAGCCTCAAAAAACATATACAATAAACATCTTATCTAGAGTGTGAATACAATTTACATCAATATATAACAAATAGGAATAATTCTAGTCATAAGTTCATGGAGCAACCTAGATTATGAAGAAGAAGTACCATCTGGAGACCTTCAAAAGTAACTCGGATGAAGACAACGGGTTAGACTGGAAGAATGGACAAAAGACACTCTCAATACGCGAATCAACACCTACACTTCTTCTTCACCTGTGGAGTGGGGGAAAGTATTTTAGAATACTTAGCAAGCAGATATTATAGGTAACATATATTTAACCAAACACACAATTACATCATACACATGCATTGCCAATATAAAGTCAAAATATCAATGTAATACTTCACAAATAAGGTCATCAAACCACGTATCAACATAATCAGATTTCAGATATTCAGAAATAGACACTTCACACAAATTGGATGAACTTCATATAGATTCCAGATATTCACAAACAAACACATCACATAATTGAATGAGCTTTAGATAGGCCTAGATTATGTCACCCCTACACCTACACAAGGATACCATATCTTGAAGGTACCATCAGAACAAACTCAACCGGCCAAACATAGCATATTAGAATCCAACGTATCCTCAGTATATGTGCACATATGCCAACATTCCTAGTTGGTCACAAGTAGGCCTCATCATTCACCATCACTTAATTGACTCACCAAACATAAATATTGAACACGACTTATCAGCCACACACGTACACAAATTGGACAAACAACCCCAAATCGGACAATTTCCTAAATAACGTCAAAAAACACATAGACAAGATCTAAACATATGGCATATTTTGAACTAATACAAATATACCAAATCAATCACATAAGCACATATAGTTGGCTAAAATAAATGTTATACATAACATTTACTTACTGAACACAAGTCACACAAATTGCACAAAGTGAAGTTCGGTGCTTCACTTCATATCTCTCGATGCTCAGATTCAAATCATCGGTCGACTAGCCAAAAGAACAAACCCACTATCATTGCCAACCTCTCAAGCTTATAGGAAATACAAAACTCAGCCTAAAATCCACAATTCGAATTCCTACAAGGCAAACCTCAATATCATGCTAAAATCCACAAATCACACCCTCTAAGCTTAACTCTTCATCCATCTTTCACACAACTTCAAATTCTACCTTCAACTCACTTAAATCTCCATCATCTAGGTCCACAAAAGCTTATTCAAACACTCACACACTAGCTTCTCTAAGGTAAGGAAATGATCTCTACACAAGCAAAGCAAAACCTTACAAAAAAAAAACCTTACCTAGGCCTTCAAGTTATCAAGATCTTCACCCTTTCCTTCCTCCTCTTCTTCTCACATTTCTCTCCTTCTCCCACTCACTCTCTCTCTGATTTTTCTAGTGGATAAGATCAAATGGGTCAAATCCTAAGTCTTCCCAAGATATTTCTCTAAAAGGATGGGTAAAATAATCTAAAAACAAAGATTTTTGGGTCATCCAGTAGGTATTGGGGTACCCAGCGGTCACTGGGTCCTTGACCAACTTTCTTTTACACCCCAGTAGGCGCTAGGGAGGTCAATGGTCGCTGGGGGCCAGTAGATGCTAATTCCAATCACAAATCACAAAATTTAAATCAACAAAGTTATAGATATAGGTCTTACAGATCCACGCATCTTAGAATCACCCAATTTAGAGTTCGTATGAGGAAGTTATGACTATTTTACTAAAGGTTAACGAATTAAGCCTAAACATTCCTAAAACTAACCGCAACAAAATTAGTCAAAGGTTGAGGGTCTTTAGACCTAGTGGCCATTACAAGTATAGCGATAATAAGGGTCATGATAAACCAGCAGTCCAACCAATCGAATGGCCTTTTGAAATGCAATATGGCATATGAATATACATACTTCTGGGGTATGTTCTAACTGGACAATTTCCGATTCAACCAGCCAAAATCATGGTATAGTTGAACCCGAAATTTCTGGTAGAACCAAAAACAAAAAACACACTAAATCTTCTAAACCTAGATCTAAAAAAGTAAAAAATGAAAGCTAAAACTTGAAACTCAACCTCTCATTGACGATGTTGAAGTCTGCGACCCCCAACCTCTCATGTAACCTAGCAATGATGCCGAAGCCTTCAATGTCAAACCTTGCACATTGACAATGTTGAACCTTGCCCATTAACGATGCCAAAGCCTCAGATATCGAACCTCACCTGTCGAAGCCTCTAATGCTGAACCTCGCCCGCCACTCCCTCTGACATCGAGCCTCTCCTGGACCACGACCTACCTTACCTCCCCCTCCCTTTGATGTTGAACCTCGCTCGCTGCTCCCTCTGAAGCCAAATCTCTATCCAAGGTTATCTCATTCTCTATGTTTAATTAATGTAAAGCTTATACAATGATGGTAAGCCCGTAATCAAAAATTAGATTACAATTTTTGGTGATACAAGTGACCATCTGATGTGCATAATGTTTGCTGACTTGTTTTAGGATCTTTCTTGATAATTTGATTAACAATCTAGTACTCCAATGTGATTATTTAAAGTTAGGACTTTGGAAATCTACAGAAAGTGGATAAGTGTGATTCCAGGAAGCAAGCCCTAGGAAATTAGAGAGAATATTTTTCTGTAAGGACTACCTTAAAGGTTGTTGGAGTTGATTTTTTGAATCTTTGTTGATATGTAAAACTTGAAAAATATGTCTAATTTGGGAGCTGCTTGTCCTGAAACTCAAGAAGGTACTACAACACAATCAAGCACCACACGAAGTGTGAGACTCAAGACTGATGCAGCATGGGCATATGGTATTGATCTAACAAGTTTAGGTAAGACATCAATACAATGTAACCTTTGTCAGAAATCTTTTGCGGGTAGAGGGATTACTAAGTTTAAGAACTATTTGATGGGAATTAAAGGAGATTGTCGCAGGCACACGGAAGTGAATTGAAATTGCACGATTTTGATGGTCCAAATGAGAGGGTGAATTGGGAATAAAGAAATGGATTTGGAATGAACTAAGGGAAATGACTGAATTGATACGAACTAAGAGATACGTAAATAAAAGGATATGATAAATTAAGGGGTAGGCGAAATGATAACTCATGCGCAAGTCCATGCACACCTCATGCGAGTCCACGCATACCATGCAAATCTATGAACGTTCTATGCAAATCCATGAATAAGAATTACTCACGGTAATTCACAAGAGATGAACTCTTAATTAATCAACTCGGTGATTCATAATATTCCGTCTTCTTTTATTCATTTTGTTTCCTCTCTTTAAAAAGGCATACATCAGGAATTCAAAAGCTGGAAGTTACACACGCATCTAATGCATTTATGATGAGCACTAAAATACCCTAATAACTATGACTTAAATGACTAAACTCTTCAGCTGGTCACGCACAGCTCTTCGCATACTCAGTTGGTCGATGTGTATCAACTCGAGCACTTATTACAATCATGATTGTTCCCTAATTAAAGGCTAAACATAAAGTCACAACGTGCATCAGATTGCACTTATTCAAACACACGAGCTTGGCACCCTTTCAAATATGTAGCTGGCGCATAATTGCTTTGACTAAACCAATCCAATTCAACAATGCTCATTCAACATCCAAATTCGTACGAATTAGACACTCTAATTGGTACTTTGGATGATTGAAAGGGCGTTGATGGATACGATAGGTAATTAGGATACAAGGAATGGTACGAGCCAGGATGAGGGCGCTATTTATAGCAAGAGTAGGGCCAGGATCAATAGCATCTTTCAATGTGGGACAATGACAATGTCAATGACATTTACGTTCCTACGTCATCCTCCCCTCCTTAAGAGAACAACTTGCCCTGAGTTGATAATTGTAAGGCTCGACAACTCTACGAAATTCAGAAAGTAGAATCTACCTTGGACTCAAAATATTTGCTATAACTTTTGTAGTGCCACTCTTGAGAACAATTACAATCGGACACTTCTGAGGATACATAATCTTGGCCTTGCTCTACTTTGGCCTAAAAGGCACGAGAACGAATAGTGTCCCTTCGAATTGAGTCCATCCCGTGGTGTAGGATTCAGAATTAGCTTCGATCTTTAAGCTGAATTCTTTATCAAATTTTCTAGCATCACAATTGATCTGGAGGAGATCATCATGGGGTAATTCTGCTTTCTGTTCAGAATTAATGACGACATCCTTGTGCTCCACGTCACAATTATCGTCAACATCAACTTGTGATTCTATATTCTCCTCGACAATACGATCTACCTTGTGCTCTACGTTATAAACTTCTTCTGAATCTTCCAGAACTCGTTTATCTTCATCCGAATTGTCTTCGTAGTAACACATTGTTTTCAGATCATTGTGTCGCTCCGTTGCAATCATGGCAATTGGAGATAACTTGCTCATCACGTCACTCTTTTCTTTTGAATCGACCAAGTCTTCACGAACTACATCAAAATTTTCTTCCGCCGGTGTACAAGTGAACGTATCAAGGCTTCCTCCCTTCTCGTCTTCACGTTTGGCCAATTGGTTGATCTTCCTCTTTGGACAAACTTTAGTAATATGCCTAATTTGGTTACACCTATAGCAACAAATCTGAGAAGTTGTGTGTGTCTCAACTTCTTTGACTTTCCTTTCTGAAATTTCAGGAGTAATTCCCGACTTTGTGAATGCCTATGAATCAGATTCAGAAACCACCTTCTTATCCAGAATTGTACCAAATTCATGCTCCTGATTTGTGCTTCTCACGGACCCTTTCATAACATTCCAATCTTGCATGATCTTTGCATCCGTGTCATTTAAGTTGAACGTCTGCCTCTTTTCAAAATAAGAACTAGACACGATCTTTGTTTTCCCCAAATTTTTTTCAATCTTTTGTGCTTTTGTATATGCATCTTCTAGGTTAACAAACGAATAAGACTTCATGTGTTGCATGATCTGATAACAAAGACCATTCACAAACCAGGAGGTCAGTTGATCTTTATCCTCCACGTCAATCCAGTTTGCCAGATACATAAACTCGTTTGCATACTCCTCAACTAAACATTCTCCTTGAACACACAACATGAGTTGAGTATAGAGTTCTTGCCTGCAATTTACGGGTAGAAACCTTTTCTTCAAGATTCGCTTCATGGAGGGCCAATCTCGCACGCGATCTCCTTTTCTCCTTCTTCACAATTCTTGTTCCTTATGCCACCATGCAGCCACTTTTGATTCGAACTTACAAGCCACGTAGCTTACCTTATACTCTTCCGTGAGATCCAAGCCATTGAAATAGGTCTCGATCGAATCAAGCCAGTTCATGAATTCGTCTCTATCCAGACCTCTATAAAACTTGTCAACATGCTGCTTGATCTTACAATCTACACTTCTGAATTGCTCATATTCCATTCATCACAACGGGAAGCTCAAACTTGCTTGATCTCTCCTTTGGTACGTCTAAGAACACGTAGGTCTTCTACATGAACATTTTCAGCATGGGCTCCATGTCTATAAATTCTAGAATCTTGATCTACACGTACTCTTCTTCTTGAGTTGATCATAGCACTTGAAATCATGTCGTCCTCCTCTCCAAGATTCATACGGACAAAAGATTGGGGTACAACCATGGGTGCTTGTATTGCAAATCGGTCCAATCGATTGAGAATCACATGAAGAGAATTCTCTAAGTTTGTAAATCTCCGATTCACATCTGGATCGATCATGTCTCAGATCGGATTTTGGTAAAGTTTGGTAGATTAAAGGAATTCGGATCAAAGGATCACAAAATTCCATTGCACAGCTTAGTGTATAGTTCGCTCGTAACTCACGGGTGATATGAACAAGAACTCTCCCTCTCCTCTTGATATGGAAATCAAGACGATCTCAGCCAATGGCTCTGATACCACCTGTCGCAGGCACGCGGAAGCGAATTGAAATTGCATGATTTTGATAGTCCGAATGAGAGGGTGAATTGGGAATAAAGAAATGGATTTGGAATAAACTAAGGGAAATGACTGAATTGATACGAACTAAGAGATACGTAAATAAAAGGATAGGATAAATTAAGGGGTAGGCGAAATGATAACTCATGCGCAAGTCCATGCACACCTCATGCGAGTCCACGCATACCATGCAAATCCAAGCACGTTCTATGCAAATCCATGCATAAGAATTACTCACAGTAATTCACAAGAGATGAACTCTTAATTAATTAACTCAATGATTCATAATATTCTGTCTTCTTTTATTCATTTTGTTTCCTCTCTTTAAAAAGGCGTACATCAGGAATTCAAAAAGCTGGAAGTTACACACGCATCTAATGCATTTATGATGAGCACTAAAATGCCCTAATAACTATGACTTAAACGACTAAACTCTTCAGCTGTTCACGCACAACTCTTCGCGTACTTAGCTAGTTGATATACATCAACTCGAGCACTTATTACAATCATGATCGTTCCCTAATTAAAGGCTAAACATAAAGTCACAATGTGCATCAGATTGCACTTATTCAAACACACGAGCTTGGGGCCCTTTTAAACGTGTAGCTGGCATGCAATTGCTTTGACTGAACCAATCCAATTCCACAACGCTCATTCAACATCCAAATTAGTACAAATTAGACACTCTAATTAGTACTTTGGATGATTGAAAGGGAGTTGATGGATACGATAGGTAATTAGGATACAAGGAATGGTACGAGCCAGGAAGAGGGCGTTATTTATAGTGAGAGTAGGGCCAGAATTAATAGCATCTTTCGATGTGGGATAATGATAATGTCAATAACGTTTACGTTCCTATGTCAGAGATGTTGCGATATACAAGAAAGTTTTGAGTGATGTATAGGAAAAACTTATAAGTATAAACTCTGAGAATGCTATGAAGTTGAAGGAGAAGTCGGTAACCTATGGCTATTGATAGTGATGAAGTTACTATACCAATTCATTCGAAGAAAAGAGGTGTTGAATCTTTTCAGAAGTTATTTAAGTTTGGTGTGGTTGATCATGCTCAACCAAGTATTAAGGCATCATTGCAAAGTAAGGAGCGATTGCATGATTGTCATTTGAGTTGGACAATATGGTTTTATAATGCTAATGAATGCTTTAAAATAACCTTATTTATAAATAGACATTAACAAGAGCGTTGTAATGGGCCATGGATATACACATCCATCATATCATGATTTGTGTATTAGCTTGTTAAAATATGCCAAAAAATTTGTTAAGTTGATTGTTGAACATTGTAAGAAAAGTTAGAAGGATAGTGTGTGCACAATTATGGCGGATGGATGGACATATGCTAGGTAGAGGCCTTTGATCAAATTTTTAGTCTCTTATCCAAAAGGGATTACATTTGTAAAGTATGTCGATGCTTTAGATTTCATCTCTGATGCTAAAACATTGTGCAACTTGTTTTCTGAGATTGTTAAATAGGCAGGTGTTGATAATGTTGTTCAATTTGTGACAGATAATGGAGCTAACTATAAAGTAGCTAGTAGGTTGTTGAAAATGAAGTATATGACAATTGGACTCCGTGTGCTACTCATTGCATCAATTTCATTATGAAGGACATTTCTAAAATATCGTTGATGAAGTTAACTTTTAATTCTGCTTCTAAGATCACTGTCTTTGTATACAACTACAAGGTAACTTTGAATTGGTTAAGGCATCGTCTAGGTTAGACTGAGATTGTTAAACCCGAAGTTACACGATTTGCGACAACATTTCTTGCACTTCAAAATTTACTAAAGATTGCAATCAGATTTTTTGGTCAAACAACATCTTCATTGGGTTGTAAGCGTAATTGGAGCATATTTGATTGGATTCATATAAAGAAGAAAAACGGGCTAGAGCATAAAAGACTTAATGACATGATGTATATTTATTATAACTTGCACTTACAACACATGTATGAAAGCATCCAAAAAACTTAATAACTAATGATACCAGTTGTCACAATATTGTAATGGTTGAATGTTTATAGGTCCAAGCGCTTAATACAGTCATTTGATGCTGTTGATTACGAATCCATTGACAAAACAGAATTTTGGATCACTGAGGAAGTTCAACAAGGAGAACTTAGTAGAGAAGAATTGGAAACAATGTTGGAAAAAGAACCAATTTTTGTTCAAGAACAAGAAGTTGACTTAGAAGTCGATTCCATTCTAAGTAAAGGTTTTTAATATTTTTCATTTTGCGATATTGAGACACATGATAATATCTTTCTAATCTTGTCAATTATTTTATGCACAGACAATATTGCGGACCTTGCTATTTCTGGAACGGATTGGGAGAATGAAGATTGACTAGGATCACCATTGCCAGAACAAGATCCTCTGTTACAAGACTTGCATATATGATTTATTATTATGATGTTTGATTATTGTACTTCTTGTAAGGATATTTGAATTTTGTGATGTTGCTTTGATTGTATGGATTCTGAATATCTGGTATGAACTTCAATATTATTTAGAATGAACTTTATGTTATTTTTGGATGTATTAATGTTATTTAGAATGAATTTTGAAGTTATTTGGAATGAACTTATGTTATTTGGAATGAATTTTGATGTTATTAAGTTTTTTATATGTATATATATGGTAAAACTATGTCAATTTTTTTGGTTAGACCACCGGTTCAACCGATAATGCCGATATTATCGAATTCTAGGCAAAAACTGGCATAACCTTTGGAACGGTATTGAAAACTATGGTTTTTATTCGTTAAAGTTTCTTTCTTCCTCCCTCGTCAATTATTTCTTTACTTTATCCATGAAACCCTAAAAGTAATTAAAATAACCAACTTTTATCTTCCACCTTTTCTTCCACCGCCATCGTAGTCTTCGACGATTATTGCACAGCCCGACCATCTTCAACTTTCTATTGCTTCAGTAGGCTTCATTTCTATATTTCTAATGGTATTTCTTTGCTTTATCCATTTTCTACATTTCTATTGAGCAGCCATGCCCATCTTCAAATTTTTTTCAGTGAACTTAGTAGCAATCAATTTGGATTTGTATGATGTTGTTATCTGATATCTTCACTACCTTAAGTTCAAGAATTTTGAAGCTTCATGTTGTTTGTTGGATTGATTCACATGTGGAGTAAACTGGATCATGGTCTTAACATTCTGTTTTGGTTTTGATCGATGTTTTTTGTGTTATTTACAGGATAAAAATATGAATGTTGAGGTTGAGGAGACTACTATCACTCTTGTAACAGATAGTCACACTCCATCAACCACTGTAATCAAAAGAAAAAGGGATATATCATTTAGATCTAAATTTTGGAAGAACTTTAAGAAATTCACTAAAGGAACTGATATGATAACCCGATGTCTCTATTGCAAGAGAGAAATATGTGCTAACACACAAAACAGAATGGGTCCCATAAAAAACCATTTACTTGCTTGCAAGATGAAGCATATTTCATACTCTAAGCAACCAGAATTGATAGGTATGGGATTACATGGTAAGAAATTTCTTGTCCCTTACAAGTATGATTATGAGGCAGTGAGAAAAGCTTTGACAATGATGATAATTTTGGATGAGTTACCTTTCAAATTCATTATAGGGTTAGAATTTAGGTTATTTATAGAAGCTGCATGTCCTAGAATTCCTATTCCATCATGGTGGACTGTTCAACGTGATTGTTATCAAATATTTGTTAGTGAGAAAGAGAAGATGAGAGATTTTTTTAAAAAGTCGGGTCAAAGAGTTTGCCTAACCACTGATACTTTGACATCTTTACAAAAAGTAAATTACATGTGTGTGATGGCTCACTTTATTGACGAACGTTAGATGATGTGTTAGAGGTTGTTGACTTTTACTCCTATATTTTCACATAAAGGGAAAGACATAGAAATTACACTGGAGATATGTTTAAATTGGGGAATTCATAAAGTATTTGCTATCACTGTGAATAACGCAAGTGCTAACGATGTTGCAATTACTTCAGTGAGGGATAAGTTGAAAAATAAGAGTTTTGCGGATGGCAAGTTCTTTCATTTGAGATATGTTACACATATACTACATCTAATTATGACGGATAGATTACATCATTGTGAGGCTGCTGTGAGTAAAGTTTGACTTGTTGTTAAGTATGTGAAAAGTTCACCTAGAAGGTATGCACTTTTCAAAAGTGCTATAGCTTTGGAAAATATTCAGTATTAGGGTTGGTTGAGCTTGGATGTGAAAATTAGATGGAACTTAACCTTCAAGATGTTAGATGCTGCACAAAAAATTTAGAAAGCTTTTGAGAGGTATGAAGATATGGATCCTTTATTTAAGTTTACTCTTCATGATGATGATAAAAATAGTATAATCACTGCTTATGAGGATTGGGAGAAGGCAAAGAAATTAGTGGTCATCTTGCGATGATTTTATAATTTGACTTTGAAAGTTTTGGGATACAAGTTGCTAAGTTCTCATTCTTTTTTGATATTGCTAATTTACATATTATCTTCCAGCAATAGAAAGTTAGTAAAGATTTTAGCTTGACAAATATGGCACTTCCTATGTGTGAAAAAATGTGAGAAGTATTATGGTGAAAAAAAATGAAGATGTTGTTCTACATTGCAGTGGGCCTTGATCTGAAGAAAAAACTTAGATTTCTAAGATTTACTTTGAATAACATGTATGGACGTCAAAATGGAGATGCACTATTTGAGAAGGTGAATAAGACTTTGTATGATTTGTTTGATGAGTACAAATGCAAGTTTAAGACCCTCACTACTTACGCTATCAAACAATGTTGACAGTTTTAGAACATTTAATATAAATAGTGATGGTGATGAAGATGATGATGAACGCATAACAACTCAAAGAATTAATCGTTTTAAAATACAAGAACTTGGAGTTGGCAAAATAATAAATCAGAGTTAGACAAGCACTTGGGAGAGGCTCTTTAAGATGATAATGAAGAATTTGGCATTCTGTCATGGTGGAAGATTTTGAGTTTAAAGGTTTCCTATTCTTGGTCATATGGCTTGCGATATTTAGCAGTACCAGTCTCTATTTTTGCTACAGAGGCTACATTTAGTACTGGGGATGATTACTTGATACATTAGTAGTTCATTATCTGCTAAAACTGTCAAATCTCTATTATGTGCTCAAGATTGGCTTTGAGGCCAGTCGTCGCATATCAATTTTGAAGAAGATCATGATGAAATAGAAGCTCTTGAAGATGATAATCTTTTGATTCCTTAATAAGACATCTTGTAAACTATTTAAGTGTTAACTTTTATCCATAAATAATATATTTTTATATGCATTATGATGCAGGTTTCTCGTCAATGGGCATTGATGTTTACAACAAGAATATTGATTGATGTGGATGCTACTGTCGACTCTTGCTTTTGCTTGAAATTGTAGTTTTTGCTGGAATTTAGATGTAATGACTTTTTTCTAATGTTAGCCAAATACTTAATCATTTTAATTTGCTTGCTTTTACTACAACTTGGATAATTTTTGGAGTTATTGAGTTTGAATAAAATCTTGGATGACTAGTCATTTTATTTTTTGGATAGTTCAGATTATCTGAATATGAATCCAAAAAAAGTTTGGATATTTGGATTTGTATAATTTATTATTTAGATTTGAACTTAGATAGTAAATATATATGATTCAGATAGTTTGTATAAATTGGAATTCGAATAGTCCAAATTCAGATATCCGAATGCTCACCCCTAATCACGAATGTGCTGAACAATGCTTAGATCTCGATTGCATCAGTGACAAAATTGTCAGTCAGGACTAGCATCAGGGTGGTGCATATATAGGACTCCTTGATAGGTTTGCCCTCAGGGGACTGTCACACCATCGAGACTAGCACCAGCCTCAGCACAAAGATGTTAGACAGAATAAACCTAATCCCATAGAGAAGCACCTACAGGGTGATAAGCGAGGAGGTGTTGTTCCCCAAGAGAATGATCGCTAATGCAAGCAGCACCCTAGCCGCAACATCGTTGATGGCCGTAACCAACATGGCCATCCTTTTTGTCTCTATCTCTGCCTCTACCTCTAGTCCACCCCTCCGTGCCATATCCTCAGCCTTCATCTCTGCTCCACGTCACAACCTTAGGTTGGGAGAGGCTTGCAGTTATCGATGATCTTGGTGGAGATGACGCTAGTGTATTGGGATGAGGAAGTAGAGAGTAATCGGGTAGAGGAGAAGAAAGTGGAGAGTAATTTAATTCAGAATCTGATCTCCAGTCTGACCCATATTTCAAACAATATCCAGGTCAACCTCTAAAATGGCATTAATACTATGATTATGAGACTATGATGTACTCCTATGGAATAAGAGGATTATAGTCCAAAGTTTTAATTTCTAAAAAAATGTAGTAAATTGATGATTTTTTTGGAACAATGGTGATAGTGATGGTTATGGAAGTCGAGAATTAGCTCCACGAATCTATTGTATCCCCAATTTGCTATGAAAATGCCCCAATCTGACAAGAGACAACAAACATGACGACGACGGCGACAAAGATAGTTATGAAAGTCTAGAATTAAGAAAATTAGTGTCATGAAGTCATTCAATTCTTAAATTACCATAAAATGTCTTAGTCCTAAGAGAGAGAACAAACGTGACAACAATAAATTGATTAGATTAATTTAATGATTTGGTGATTGATTCAATATATTTATCTGATTTATACAATAGTTTTGTATAATTGATTCAATAGATTATTATGTGTGATATAATAGTTTAGTCTGTTTTATTCAATAGTATGGTATGTTTGGTTTAATAGATTGGTCTGTTTGATTTAATGGTTTGGTCTATTTGATTCATTGGTTTGGTATTTTTTATTCAATTATTTTATCTTTTTATTCAATTATTTGGTCTGTTTGATTCAATTATTTGGTCTATTTGACTCAATAAATTTATTTGATCGATAGGATAGTTTGGTATGATTTATTCGATGGTTTGATTTAATGGATTAGTCTACATGGGCAAATCATTGAATATATCTAGGAAATTCATTGAATAAATTGGGTAAATTATTAAATAATCTCGCTAAACCATCGTTAAAATCAGCTACCCATTTATCGACAAATCACAAACCCATCGCCGACAAAGTCATGGAGAGAACTATGACATCTAAACGATGGTTCTAGAGTCTCCACCTAAATCGACAGCGATGACGACAAATTGATTAGATTGATTTAACGGTTTGGTCTGTTTGATTCAATAAATTTATCTGATTGATACGATAGTTTGGTAGGATTAATTCAATAAATTGTTCCGTCTCGACAAATCATTAAATATAACTCACAAACTATTGAATATAACTCGAAAAATCATTGAATAAATTGGGTAAACCATTTATTAATCTAGGCAAACTATTGACAAAATCAACTACTCATTTATCGATAAACCACAAATTCATCGTCAATAAAGTCATGGAGAGAGCACGCAACATCTAAGCGACGGTTCTAGAATATCGGTAGAGCTTAGATGTTGGTGTGGCTACGAGGGTGTCGAGATTAGCGCAATGCTGGTGTGGACTAACAGAAGAGAAACTCTAAGCATTATGGTCGTCGGAATCGTCCTCGTCGACGAGTTCGTGGTGTAGTGGGTCTTCGGGCACACCTTCCTTCTCATTCCTCCTCTTTCTCTGATTCCTCGTAATTTCCTCTCTTCCTTCTTTTATTTTGAAAAAAACGAAAATGTCCTTCACTTATCTGGATCGTAAGTTAAGTTCGATCAACTAATTTTGATCTAACGGTCAATAAGCATATAGCATTAAATCCAAAGCCTGTACATTACATGCGGGGCCCATTACATGCGGGGCCTTGCGTGCTCTTTAACTCCACTTTTGAAGTTAAAACACCCTAAAAGTTACAACAGAGTTATAACCAAGATTTTAAAAAATGCAGTCCTACTGGCGGTTTGATCGTCGAACTCCGAATCGGGTATAATTTTAAGTCATTTTCTCGGTAAAAAATGGAATGCAGAAAATCGAGAAAATCGGGTATAATTTTGATTCATCTGGAAAATCCAGTCAGGCCGAACAGTTCGGACAAAAATTTAGTATGTTTATATATTTGTTATTATTATTAATTTATATTTTTCTAAAAGAAAAATCTAATTTGATCAACGATTGAACCGATCCGATCAATTGACCCAGAAATCGAACCCAATTCCAGGTCGTTTTTAGTAACCCTGGTTCAGGACTCCTACAAATCCAAACTTTGTCAAATAATATCTGCTTACAAATCCGACATCAACTCTAGGTTTTTATGAGGCTCTAAACGAATTCTAAATAACACGGGACTTGCTAGTTGGAATCTCTGATCCTGCTTTGTAAAAGAGGGAAAAGATTTAGGTTAAAAGTATAGTTTAAAGATGATAAGATAAAGATCTTGAGGTTCTAAACTCTCACTCTTCCTATATAAGCCTTCTATATGGTCAGTGAAGTCACTTGCAATTCTAAAAAAAATGACACTTGAATCCACTGATGCTTGACCAGCCCAAAAGAGGCCCTCAAGTACTTAATTCCGTAAATGCGGCCGAAAACATCATAGCCAAGCTGCAAAGCGAAGACTCATAGGTTTGAAATCGTATTTTTTACTTCCCAAAACAGTTACTATATAGTGTGGATATAGCCGAAGACGCCTACCGACGAACTTCCCCTCATTAACGGTTTTTCGATATACAACTTCCGTATGAATTTCACTATCTCGATTAGACCTCACCCTCTCAGCTCCGTGCACAAAACTCAGCATGAGCGGATAGTGAGCGTAGTCATATGGTAGAGCCAAAACACCATGGAAAGATTAGCAAAATCTGCAGCCAAAGGGGAAATTGACTTGCAAGGAGTAGGTATGTCAGGTCAAGAAGCTTGGTGCCTCTCCTTAACTGCTAAAGCAGCTGCTCGGTACCATGATGCTACAGCCATAGCCCCGGGGTCTGGAACTGATGCAAGGATATCGGAAGAGACATATGTCGAACGACCAGCCTGCATTGGCCATGCAACAACATCGATTAGGTGAGGTTGATTTCTAGAAATATAGACGTCAGAGTAAAGAAGAAACGAACTTATAGACTATATATTGAAGGACAACTCCAACACATGCACAAAAAGTGGTTGGTTGTGTTCAGCTACTAATTCCACAGGGCAATTCCAATGTAAATCAACCATCCACATCAGTGAAAGACCGTGTCTCCCAAATAGAACGAGTTATCCCCTCCGAACCAACCAATATCAGACGTGGACATTTTGTTTGTTGGGAGCAAATCTTAGTACTCTGCTAGGGACTCATTCACAAAAACGGATACTACGTCTCAGCCACAGGATACATGAATACTACTGGAAAGTGAATCAGTACATACAAATCCAGAATACAGCGGGACAAAAAAATATTTACCTGTGCAGGCATATTTTTGGTTGATTCTGCACCAGCCAATGCTGCTTCAGAGGACAGAACAAAAGCGGTAGAAGGATGATCCCCGTCACTAAGTCTCTGCAGCAGAAAAGATTATGTAGAAGCTAGATGGCCCGTTGATCAAAAGAAAGACCAATGTAATTCTTGTTTCTGACCTCACGGAGGACTGAGGATGCTGGAATCAGAGCATCCAACATAGTACGATAGCCAGCAGCGGCCCCGCCGTATTTACTTACAGCAGCAATTGAAGCTTCAAGTGCTTCAGCCCCTGAACCAAGAACCTAATTAATGTTTAAGATGCAAGTGCCTATAAATGATATTTTTAGCTACACCTTACATTGCATAGGGGAAACAACAGAGGTAGAATTTGCTTTTAACTGTGCATATGCGGCCTTCAATAGTATGGTATATCTGTAAGGAACCAGAAATGGATATTACAATTAACATTCCAGAGATTACAATTAAATATCT
>SOPF01014660.1:0-15760 GCA_012979155.1 Hypericum perforatum | reverse complement strand
ATACTAAGTTGTTCTGATTAATTAATTTATTCAAATATCATAGACTCGTGACTATTTTGTCCAAAATTTTATAATGGGTCCTCCATGACTTGGTAAACACAATGCTTTAGATTTTGCCGGGTGACAATTGTATGGTATACCCTATTGGGTACGGTTTTATCTCTTAAATTTTATTGAAAAATCAACGGTTCAAAATTTTCCAAACAGAAATTTATGATCTCTAATAAAAGATAAAAGGTGTAATTGTCGTCATTTATTTACGGGTGAATTTCATATTGTTGAAAACGCCATCATTCCTACGTTATCATCATCCTTCAAGACAGGCAATGAAAAATGTGGCCTTATAAGTGATCAAGAGACTAAGAAGTACCACTGCGTTATCATCATCTACGCCACTTGTTTTCTCGCACACAACTCGACCGAACTCCAATTAAACGAAAAAGACCAAAATAACCGAAAATGAATCAAAAATAGATTGAAAAAGATCGAAAATGAATGAAACATGGATAAAAAATCAAAAGAACCCAAATTGGATCGAAAAGACCGAATTGAACCGAAAGTAGATCAAAAATAAACCAAACATGGATACAAAAAATCGAAAATGAACTGAATATGGATTAAAAAAGACCAAAAATGAACCAAAATTGGATAAAAAAAGGCCGAAAGTGAACTAAAATTGGATCGAAAAAGACCGAAATGAACCAAATATGAATAAAAAAATATAAAATGAACCGAATATGGATCAAATAAGACTAAAAATGTATCGCAAATGGATCAAAATAGACCAAAATGAACCAAAAATGGATCAAAATTATCGATATAAACCAAAAATAATCAAACATGGATAAAAAAGACCGAAATGGATCGAACATGGATCGAAAAGACAAAAAATAAGCAAAAATGATCGTAATAGACCAAAATGAACCAAAATTGGACCAAAAAGACCCACAATGAACAAAAAAATGTATTGAGAAAGACCGAAAATGATCTGAAATTAAATTTAAAAAGACAAAAATGAATCGAACATGGATAAAAAGCCGAAATGAATCAAAAAGACCAAAAATGGATCGAAAAGGGTCGAATATGAACCGAAAATGGATCAAAAAAGATCAAAATGAACCGAAAATGGATCAGAAAACATCGAAAATGAATCAAAAGGCTGAAATGAACCAAAAAATTATAAAAAGGACAAAAAAATGAACCGAAGATGGATAAAAAAACCAAAATGAACCAAAAACAAAGCGAAGAAGATCCAAATTAACTGAAATTGGATAAAAATGAACCAAAAATGGATCAAAAATACAAAAAATCAACCAAAATGGATCAAGAAAGAGCAAAATAAATCAAACATTGACCAAAAGACCGAAATGAACTAAGAATGTATCAAAAAAGAACAAAAGAATGGATAAAAATGAACCAACATTGGATCAAAATGGCCGAAAAGAACTAAAAATGAAACAAACATGGATTGGAAAAGACAGAAATGAACCTAGCATTGAATGAAATAGACCAAAATGTACCGAACATGGATTGAGAACTACCAAAAATAACCATAATTGGACCGAAAAAGACCACAACGAACCGAATATGGATAAAAAAGATCAAAATGAATCGAACATGGACCAAAATGAACAAAAAAAGATAAAACATTATCCGAAATTGGATCCAAAAGAACCAAAAATGGATAAAAAATGAACCTAACATGGATCGAAAAACCAAAATGAACTAAAAAAAGATTGAAAAACCGAAACATTAACCAAAAACTAACCAAAATTGGGTAGAAAAAACCAAAAAAATGGATAGCGTTCTCCATAGGCAACCTAAGTCAGCTGTCAGAGCTCGATTTGCGTTCCAATAATCTAGAAGGGTTAATTCCTTCATCCATTGGAATGTGTCAACGTCTTTATTACCTCTCTCTTGACTCAAATAACCTGGCTGGACTGATACGCACCATTTAGTGTCTGATGTGAACAGCCACGCGTAAATTTCGTCTATGTGAACAATTTGACATGGATTAGCAAATTATTACTATAGTGCTTAATTTTTAAAATATTATTTTGAGAACTCCTAATTAAAATAAGCCCGAAAAACCCAACCAATCTCTCTCCTCCCCCTTAAACGACTTTGATTTTTCCTCCCCCCTCAAACACTCACCCCGACTTTTCGTCTCCTGCCTGCCAAAATCCGTCGCAATCCGCCACACTAATAGCTAGGTATGTAACATGACCATATTGATCTCACCATTCAATTGCCTCGTCTATTTCACTCAACTGTTGATTATTATTGGTCAGATGTCTTATTCTCTCACTTTCTAACCGGTATCGATCACCCATCAAGATTAATCCTTGGACTAACACACCGCCTCTGAAATTCCTCGTCATAATGAAATGTTGGGCCTTATTAATAGAGATGCTACTCGTGGTCCATGTCCAAGATCACGACGTTACTAATGATAAAAAAAATTGATCGGAATAAGTGGAATATAATTTTTCTACTATTTGATATAAATAACTGGAATATATAAAATTAATCTATTTTAAAAAAATTGGACCGGGGAATGTTAATTGTCTCATATTGATGGTAAATGACACGATTTTAGTTCTAGATGCAAATTGTACTTTTTCAAGAAGCACGAGGGTTAATTTCATCTTTGCTTCACGAATTAATAATTCCATTAATTCATAAAATTTCACAATCTCGATGCAAATCAAGATCAGAAACTGCAATTTATATCAATATATGCTCTCCGGTGACCAAATAATTCTGGGAAAAACTTACAAGTTAATAAGATTTGATATATTATAGTAAGAAGTCCAGTTTTAGTTAATTAGTCCCTAAATTTTCAAAAATCAAACATGCTAATTTCTTGATCAATTTTTATCTAAAAAAACATGGGAATACCAAAATATCTCTCCCCTTCAAAGCTGCAAAATTACCATAAAAATATTAACCCACTTCTCATGCTAAAAAAACTCACGCACAACATTCAATTGAAAAAAACTAAGCCTACTCATTGACCTCATCTGACTCAATCAATTAACCATAAACTCAAACAATAAAACATCTTCCTTCTTCCCAATTTCTCAACTACAAGACCTCCAACAAAGAAGTAAAACTAACTACATATGAATCAACATGAATAATGTTCAAACAAACATTATGGGAAATAAACACAAGTCTCCCATAAACATAAGTCGTACGAAAGGCAAATAAATTGTATTCAATTTATGTAACCAGCATATAAAAGTAACTGATCATCATTACATTATATGGATTATCCAAAGGGGTTAACGATTAAGTTGGATTAGTGTAGAGCAGAAATTAGTATGCTTATATGTTGATTTTGGAAGTGAGTAAGGATTATTTTGGTAATTTTATCATTTAAGATGAAAATTTATTTTAGGGACTAACGAGTTTGATTTTTAAATATCTAGATTGAACATTTTAGTACATTATATCAAACACGAGGGACTTGTGAGTTTTTATTCTTTTGAAATATAAATCTTTATACCATGATTACACCTACCAGATATTGAATATTTAACTTTCCGCAAATCGTCAACGTGTTGTTCCATTAGGTTAAATACCCTTTAACGACTTGTGGTGGTTAACCAAATATTGTTTAAGAAGTTCCATAAAAACATTTTTTATTTATTCGGGGTTGGCCACAGCCAAACCATTTTTAGGATGAATCTTTTAATGATAATTCTTCCATTATTTATAATACTTTGACTCAAAATTTTGTTAGATAAATACAAACTTTTATCAATTCTGTGTTACTTGTGTGCAAAAAAAGTGATCTGAAACTACTTTTCTTTTTTGAACTTCCATAAAGTGACGTTGACGGCTTACTTTGATGTTCCTTTCCAAATTCCAATCACGAAGTCTTCGTCGTCGTCGTCATGCATATTGTCTTCCAATCACGAAGTCTTCGTCATCGTCGTCATGCATATTGTCTTCCAATCACGAAGTCTTCTTCCTCGAACATAACTTTAATATGTTTGTTACGACTTTTCTACTCCTCGAACTACTAATATTATATGCAGATGATTTTGTACAACCAAGTTGTCAACTTGACAGGGAAAATAATTCTAACAAGTGTGTGGACTCGGTCAAATAGTAATTGCCCAGTTAGATATTTTTAACAAATGTGTGGTGCGTATGTGCTTGACACATCAATTATTTTTAATCTAAGAAAATATAAAAATGTAATTTACAAAAAATTGGAAAAATTGCTCAAGATCGAACATTCTAGCAAACCTGTTAGTCGGATCCTTAAAACCAGCGACCGTCCACTACGGTTCCAACCAACCCCCAAATTTTGGTATAAAAAATAGGAATGTCTTAGTGTTGAGTCACGGCATAAGGAGTCGAACTAATTAGTTAGACCACAATTTTTTTAAGCAATGATATTTAATAAAAAAAAAGTTTTGTGCTCCAATACTAACAACATAAAAGTAACCCCCTAGTTAAAGTTCTTTTTCTTCAACTAACCTGCCACGACCAAGACGTTGTACTAGGCATGGACATTTCTCCAAGGCATCGATCGATAATGCATTTTGCGGTGACTACTAAACTCGTCCGGTGCCATTTATAATAATTAAAAGAGTAAATTGCCCTCAGGTTCTTGTCCTTTGCTAAAATCACCATTTTCGTCCCTACTGTTTCAAAAATGATGATTTCGTCCTCCAGATTTGATTTAATAGTACTCTAAGGTCCCTGGTGCCGGAATCAGAAAATTTCTCCGGCAAAATTGGACTTAAGATTACGAAAATACCCTTTTTCTTTAAAAAGTAAAAAAATAAATTGAAACACAATCATAATTTGTATTGAGCTAACATTTTTTATGAAGCATTCTAAAAATACACATGATTTACGCAAAAACTTTCAGAAATTTTGGAGATACAGAAGTATTTGTTTTATTTTTCAACATGCCAAAATTTTGTAAAATCATATAAAATAAAATATTTGTCTAATTGGGCTGAAACTTGTCCCATATGTTCGTAAGAATATCTAGTGAATTTAGGACCTAAAACTTGTTCTATGTGTCCTTAAGCATCTTTACTAAAGACTCCATTTTTAGTAAAAAAAAAATTAAAATTCTATATTTTTGGTATCCCCAGACTTTTTTAAAATTGGCTAGTGAGAATCCATAATTTTTTATTTCTAAATTCATTAAAGATTCTTAAAGACACATGGGACAAGTTTCAGTCCAATTAGACAAATTTTCTATTTTATATGATTTTACAAAATTTTGGCGCATTGAAAAATAAAAAAAAAATATTTATGTGCCTCCAAAATTTCTGAAATTTTTTTCGTAAATCATGTGTATTTTTAGGATGCTTCATGAAAAATTTCAGCTTAATACAAATTATGATTGTGTTTCAATTTGTTTTTTTACTTTTTAAAGAAAAATAGTATTTTCGTAATCTTAAGTCTAATTTTGCCGGAGAAATTTTCTGATTCCGGCACCAGGGACCTTAGAGTGCTATTAAATTAAATCTGGAGGACGAAATCATCATTTTTGAAACAGTATGGACAAAAATGGTGATTTTAGCAAAGGACATGGACCTGAGGGCAATTTTCGGTCTCGTGGCAAAACAGTTCCCACATCGAAAAGTCTACCCCGAAAAGGATAGTCTACAAAATGCATATATATATATATATAGCTGTTTAAGGTGTGTGGATATCAAAGACCAAAATCTATAAAGATACAATGGCATCTTCTATGCTCCATTGTCCCACACAAATACTTGTGTATCTGCATGTAGTTCTTATCAGTTATGTCCATTTTCATCCTGTACAAGCAGGCTTCTTAGGAAATGAGACCGATAGACTCGCTCTGTTGCGTTTCAAAGAGAGCATAACAGATCCTCTTGGAACCCTTAATTCCTGGAACAGCTCCGTTCCTCACTGCAGCTGGTTTGGAGTCACTTGCAACATTCGCCACCGGAGGGTAGCCGCCTTGATCCTGGAAGGGCACAAGTTGTCGGGTCCAATTTCGCCCCATATCGGAAACTTGAGCTTTCTGAGGCGCCTTGACCTCCGAAACAACAGCTTCCACGGTGCAATTCCTCAACAGGTTGGAAAGTTGTTTCGCCTGCAAGTACTCTATCTTGACAACAACACCTTAGAGGGTGAAATACCTGTCAACTTGACCTCGTGCTCCAACCTCGATACTTTGACTTTACTATGGAACGGCCTTAATGGGAAGATACCGCCTCAACTAGGTTCCTTGGTGAAGCTGCGGATTTTTGCACTTGGCGGTAACAGCCTGACAGGAACGATCCCATCGTCCCTTGGCAACCTTACATCGCTGCAAAAATTTTCGGTGGCAGGAAACAAATTGGTTGGGGAGATTCCAGGAGAGCTGTGTGGACTAAAAAATCTAATTTGGTTCTTCGTTGGAGTCAACAATCTTTCTGGAGTGATCCCTCCATTTCTATTCAACATCTCTTCAATGGAGGAGTTGTCATTCACAAGCAACAATTTCCATGGAGGGCTTCCCGAAAGGGCTTCAATATTCCAAACCTGATATTAGCTCAATTTGGGGGAAATCACCTATCTGGTAAAATTCCAAGCTCATTAACCAACGCATCGCAGCTGCAACTATTTAGCATTTTCGAAAACAATTTTGTTGGTCCAGTTCTTTCTAACATAGGAGATCTCTCCCGTTTAATCCGGTTGGACATTGGGAGTAATAATCTAGGAAGAAATTCCAAGAAGGACCTAGACTTTTTGGCATCTTTAGCAAGCTGTAGAAATCTTGAAACCTTAGACATCACTAGTAACAATCTTGGAGGTGTTCTACACGACTCTATAGCCAATTTCTCAACCCAGTTGAATGGGTTATATGTAGGGGGCAATCAAATCTACGGTAACATTCCAACTGCTTTAGATAACCTCACAAACTTGGTTGTACTAGGCCTTAATGATAACCACCTTATAGGCTCAATTCCGCCGTACATCATTAAGCTGCAAAAACTGCAATCACTAGCCCTAAACGGGAACATGTTATCGGGTAGAATACCATCCTCCATAGGCAACCTTAGTCAGCTGTCAGATCTTGAAATGCAATTCAACAACTTAGAAGGATCAATCCCTTTATCCATTGGAAAATGTCAACATCTTAATTACCTCTCTCTTGAGTCAAATAATCTCAGTGGACAGATACCTGACGAGATCTTAAACATTCCTTCATTATCAGTTTATGTGGGACTTTCCGGAAATCGTTTAACAGGCAGCTTACCCCTAACAATAGGGAAGCTAACGACAACTAACAGTTTAAATGTCTCATACAACTTGCTGTCTGGTGAAATCCCTTCAACCATTGAAGACTGTATGAGCTTGGAAGAACTTTACATGCAAGGAAATTTCTTTCGAGGAGAGATCCCTGAAGCTCTAGCATCCTTGAAGGGACTCAGGGTCTTCGATCTTTCACAAAACAACCTGACGGGAAAAATTCCAAAAGCTCTACAGAACTTGACATACTTACAGTATTTTAACATCAGCTTCAACGATCTTGAGGGTGAGGTTCCAACTGGAGGTGTCTTTGGGAATGCAAGTGCCATCTTCTTGGGCGTAAACACCAGACTCTGTGGTGGTATCCCTGAACTCCACCTTCCAAAATGTCCAACTGCAAGATCAAAGAAGAAGAGGAAGACTGCTAAACTCAAGCTTCCAATAATAATTGGTTGCCTATTGTTGTTTGTTGGTATTGTAGCAGTCCTGTTACTTCTCTTCTGGAAGAAGCGATCGGAACCAAAGCCAGCAAGCTCAACCTTGGGGCCCAAACCCCACATCATGGTTTCTTTCAAGAATCTACATGACGCAACTAGTGGATTCTCTTCCCAAAATTTGTTGGGATATGGAAGCTTTGGCTCTGTGTATAAAGGGCTCCTCGACCAAGTGGATAGACCGGTGGCAATCAAAGTCCTCAACCTTCAACAACAAGGAGCCGCCAAGAGCATTACAGCCGAATGCAATGCATTGAGTAACATTCGTCACAGGAATTTGGTTAAGCTCTTAACTTACTGCTCCAGCTTGGACTACAGAGGCAATGACTTCAAAGCTCTAGTCTTCGAGTTTATGCCAAACGGAAGCCTCGAGAATTGGCTTCACCCTGAAGTTAATCAACCAAGGAGATTGGAAATAAAACAGAGGCTGATTATCGCAATTGATGTAGCTTCTGCGTTGCACTATCTCCATGATCTCTCCGAAGTACCAATCATTCATCGCGACTTGAAGCCTAGCAATGTTCTTCTTGATGATGACATGGTTGCACACGTTGGGGATTTCGGACTTGCAAAGTTTCTTTCAACATCACAGACTCCAATGCAAAGCAGAAGCAGCACCGTTGGGATTCCAGGAACAATTGGATACACTGCACCAGGTATATGGTATATCGTTCCGATAATTCATATTTTTGTCCATTAAAATGATTGAATTTTGCTTCTTTTTAGTTTGTTTCATGGTATTAATTAGTCTTGCACAAATTGCTCCAGCTGTAGGAATTAAAAAAAGCAAACGAATTCAAGATTCAACTGATTTAAGTTGACCGCGAATGTGAAAAATTTCATAGCTGTCTCATTTGTAGATCAACTAGTTCTTGGAAGTTTGAAAAGATAAATAACTTCATTGCAATTCGAAATGACAAGAAAAAATGAAACCCTGATGTTAACTAATGCAAACTCTTGAGTTGCAGAATATGGACAAGGTGTTGCTGCTTCAAAAGAGGGTGACATTTACAGTTTTGGGATTCTGCTATTGGAGATGTTCTCCGGAAGAAGACCAACCGATGACATCTTCGTAGACGGGTCAAATCTTGTGGAGTTCACCAAGGAAGCATTACTAAAAAACGCAATCCAAGTAGCGGATCCAGTCCTTCTTGTACAAGAGATTGATGAAACAAAAGCAGCTTCAAGTTCAACTCCACCCGCAAGAGATGTAGAACAAGGCAGCCAAGAAATAGAGCAAGCAGGACAGAGAACAGTCATCAATATGAAGATGAGACCACACGAGGCGAGTTGTTTGATATCCGTTCTGGAGATTGGAGTTTCGTGCTCGGAAGAATCGCCTAGTCAGCGGGCAAACCTCGGGGATGTGCTCAGGAAACTTCACAAGGTCAAGGATGCTTTCTTGAGAGCGCAACTGAATGAAGACAGGAGGCGATCAAGACAGCCTCATGAGTATTATTACCACTAATGATCCCATCAAATTTCCAAGTCTCGGGCAATTATGTTCGCCCCACCTAGCCTAATAAATGACTACGCGAACTACTGTTATGTTCTGACACTGCAATTTTTCTTTTTTTTGCTTGATCTGTGTGTGTAATATTACGTCTTGTGTGTTGTAACGTTGGGGCTATTATGAAAAATAAAATTTCCAGGAATTCTATTCCCTGCGAACTAAGTGTGACCTGAACGGTATCTTTGAAGAAAAAAGCCAAAAAATGTACTATACTATTGTTGTAAACTATCTTTGAAGAAAAAATGTACCAAAAAATGTATTACATTAGTTGTTTTTTAATTGGAAATATACTATTGTTGCAAACTCGGTGTCGCTGTCCTTTGTAAATATATTTGGAGTTTTACTATTATTACTTTTTTATATAATATTACTCTTTACCTTCCACAAAAATGTATTCTATTGAAAAATCATATCGAATCAAGTTAAAACTTAAAACAACCTATCCACTAATTTAGGTCGTTTTTTATTAAGGTAAAATTCAGATATGACCATGTAACTTGAGAAAATGTATTAGAGATGTTGCTTATTCCTTCCCTGTATCGGCAGGTGCCTAATGCTTTGATTCGAGGCCTCGTCCGAGAAATCAAATTTTAAGTGACCCAATATCATCTCAATTGACCTCTAAATTAGTAAAAATTGACACATCGTTTTTCTGTAAGAAAATAATAGTGAAAAATCTATAATAAAAAAAACTAAAAATTAAAAAACCCGCTCAAAATGGTTGGCTTTATCGGCTCATTCTTTACCATAACCGTATTGATCTTTATGTGTTTCTCTGTTAGGAGGGCCAAAATTGAGTACTCCTTGCAAATTTGTTGTATCAAAGATCAGATAGTGATAATTTTAAAATTTTGTATGTAAATCATTTTGCACTATTATATAATGATATAGTTGTACTATTATTAGTCGCGTGTTGTATATTATTAGTTGTACAATTATTAGTCACTTACTGTATCATTGTCTAACGTTGATTAATATTGTGACCTGAACATTATCTTCGAAGAAAAAAGCGAAAAGGTAAATAAATGTTAACCACTTACTCCAAAGAATATTTGGCGCGTAGGATGTCTTCTTTGGTTTAGTTTTCCACCATTTTAGTCCAGTCTTTTTCCCCACAAATTTTTTGTCCTTGTCCGTATTCACAATGAAGATAAGCTGAATAATTTTTTTGAACAATTATAAAATTATTTATGAAAAAAGTTGTCGCCTTAATAACAAGTAATTAACCTTGTTATTAGTTACACCAATTAGTGTTCTTCTGAGCACATATCGTCTAAGTAAACAAAAAATAATATCATAACGCTAATTAGATAAGTATTATCTTTAGTGACAAGCCTAGACCGCCAATTTCTGAAAACTATTTTTCCATGTCCTTCCAGCTCCATGTCTTGTAGCGAAAAATTGTTCTTGAACTTGAGTGGCCTCTCCCCCAGTTTTCTTGTTGGCCTCCTAGAACTATTCAGGCTGAACCATTGTATTTTAGATGTCCCCATGTTAATTGTTTTGATTGTAATCTTTTGGAACGGCAGAATTTTATTACTGTGATTCACAAATCATCATTAGTTGTGTTGAATATATTCTATTGAAAAATCATATCAGATTAAGTTAGAATAAACTTCATAAGTTGATTTACTATTTTGCTAATCGAAGTTGTACTATTGTCTGACGTCAAATACCAGTGTATTTCGTATATAGCACCATTATAACACAGATATAGCATTATTAGTGGAGTATTGTATCATAGTTAGTCGCGTGTTGTATCATTATTAGTCTCGGTGAATCTCAACTGTCAAATTTGCCATACGTGTGTCCCCTTCCATCCAAGGGCCCATAATATACCTTCATTATGTCATTCAAACTATTAATGACAGCATCTAATCTAACCCCATATTAATAATATATCTGTATCTAATAACAATTTTAGAACAATAAATATGTGAATTTTTGTGTGAAGTAACTAAAACAGATTCAGCAACTTTGATGTTCGCGTAATTAAGATACTCCAAGGAGCTCTTCGGGACGATGAGGAGTACAACTTCGTCGTCGTTTTGGCTGCCTGTATGAGGTTGTTGGATTCAAAATTGGGTTCCAGGTTCTCGGACTTTGGTTTTTGTGGCTAATTGTGGGCCCGTGGTCAAGGTATTTGGCGAAATGCTCCAAAGCAAGAAGAAGGGAGGAGCTTGACGCGTGGTCGACCAAGAGGAAATTATAAGCAATTATTGGAATTGTTTTGATATTTCCCGGGTAGCCACGTCATCATTTTTTATCACCCGGAGTACAGCTGGCAAACCATTTGGATGTAAAAATTACGTGTCATGGTAGATGGTCGGACAGCTATCTGAGTCATTAAGTATCATCCGTTGGAGACACAAGGTACGTATATGATATATTTTAAACCACAATTATTATATGTGTCAAATGATCATAACATAAAGTTTTAAAGTTTATGTAACTATTCAAAGTTTCATTCGGCTGGAATTTAGAGATCCGGATAGTAGATGATATAAGAAAAACATTTTTCAAGATTAGCCCTGAACAAAACTTGATCTGAAAGTACTGTTTGTTTGTTTTCAATTTCATAACGATGCTTAATTTTTCTTAGTCTTTCCGAATTCCATCATGAAGTCGTCGTCGTAAAGCAGATTGTTAATTTATTATATGCAAATGAAATCCAAAAGCCACTTGCTGAGTGACATTTAGCCGTCTCTGTATTTTAAAAAAATATTGGTTTCGGGTTCCTAGTTAACTTTCGTTCCTATTTTTTTATTTTTTTTATCATGTGAAATGACTATTTTATCCTTCACAAAAAGACAAAAATGAGATAAAATTTGTCATTTTTTGAAGGGTTAAATAGTCATTTCACGTGACAAAAATTTAAAAAAAGAGGCTGATTTGGTGGGTGCGGACCCTAGACAAATATTTTTAAATAAAACAGGGATTGATTACTCATTTATGAGAAAGGAAGGAACCGATAAGAGAATTATGTTAAGTCCAGAAACTAGAGGGTAATTTGCCCTATTTATCATAGGAGTCGTGGGGAGTGGATTTGGTGGGGACTCTTTATTAGTCCCCATATGGGGATTAGGGTAATTTGGTAAAATCCCATTGATGGAATTCTCTCTCCATAATTTCTGTAACTATTACTTTTTTTGAATTGGTTGATTTCTCTCTCCCATTAATTAACTGTTCACCTAATTAGCAATTAATTTGTATCTCTCTCTTTTATCACAAAAATCCTAATTTGTAGCCGTCATTATTTTAATCACTAAACTTTTTTTCTACGTTTTCTCTATTGAAATTGACAACAACATTATTGGTTTATTGATTTATTAGTTTATTGGTTTTATTGGTTTATTGGTTTTATTGATATTAGTTGCTGGTTGCTGGTTTATTGATTTATTAGTTTATTGATACTGATTTATTAGTTTATTGATACTGTTTTATTGATTTATTGGTTTATTGATTTATTGGTTTATTGGTTTATTTTATGCCAATCAACGAATAAAACCAGTATCAATAAACCAATAAATCAACAAACTAATAAATCAATAAATTAATAAACTAATAATCAATAAACCAGTAAACCAATAAACCAATAAACCAATAAACTAATAAAATTGTAAGTCGATATTGTGAAAAGGTAGGTATTAAATATCTCGAATTTTATTTAAAAAGAGGAAATATTAAATGCCTCGGTTTTTACGGGAAAGAATATCAAAGGTTAGTGTTTAAATTTAAATTTTGCTTAAAAAGAGGGATATTTATGATAATGGGACTAAAAAGAAGGAATATATTAAATACCCGAATTTTTTAATATTGGTAAACAGAGAAAAAAGAAGAAGTCATTAATTGTTTGACTTTTTAGGTTTGGGTAATAGGTCAAAAATGCCCTTGAGTTATTTACACCATTAGATTGAAATATTTTAAAAAAGATGATAATCAGATGGTCTAGATTTTAGTCCCCATATGAGACACCCCCTATGAAATCCCCATAGAATCCAATGTCGGAGTCGTGACTCGTGAGTGGAAAGTTAAAGGCGTAAAACCATTTCTTCTTCAATAAGGCAATTGTAAAGTCACTTTGCTTTGGCTATATTTACGTACCTAACTTGAATGTAAAGACAGGCAATATTTCAATAAAGTATCATTAAAAGTAAAGGCAATATTTTAATAAAGTATCACTAAAAGTAAAGGCAATATTTCAATAAAGTATCACTAAAAGTAATTCCAATTATAATTTTGATAGTCGAAAAACACTCTCATCAAATATTCTTAAGAATCAAGGGATTTGTGTTGTCATCTTTTATACGCTTCTCGAATTTCCTCAAATTACACCGGAAAAAGAGAACACGGATTATATGAGGATTATTTTTTATGGGGATTATTTTTAGTCTCTTTGATGAAAATTTGGATCTTAAAATTTTAATCTGATGGTTATTATGCGTAAGGGTACAATGGGTATTAGAATAATAAATTAAATCTGTCATTATCTATTATTTCCTTATAACACCTATTTTTTTAAACAAAATGAATCAAATCCCTTGATTTACGTGGAAAATAACTCTCTCTCCTTAAATCTTGCTCCTCTCTCCTCTCAACTATTAAATGATTATTGATACTAATCGTAGCCCATAATCTCGATGTTCCTTTCTCTCGGAAAAAGAATTAAATGATTATTAATTTAATAACAAATATTTAATCACCCTAGAATAAGAACGAAAATTAATATGATAAATTTTGTAATGACACAAACATTGGCTAACTATGGTACGAAAATTGGATAACTGTGGTACCAATATTATAGATCAATGGTTCCAATATTGAAGAAAAGATAAACCAATATTGACGAACCGTGTACCAATATTGTAAAAAAAAGTTACCAATTGATAAAAAAATGTACCATTATTGTGACAAATGTACCAAAATTAAATGACAAGGGTACCACTATTAACGAAAGAAAGTACCAATGTTAGAGACCAGATGTACCAATATCTGGGCATATGTATTACCATGACTCTGCGAATTAGCGGACAATTATTCTTGGTTTCCATGATCGCACGGGGATGTGGCATTGACTTACCTTGGTCAGGCAATGGAGAGGTTGTCTCACTTGAGAAATCCATTCAATAGTGATATTATGGTAACTCGACGAAGATGATGGTTTCGAATATGATGTGGAGGCGGAGAAGAAGGGTTTCGAATATGGTAACTCGACGAAGATGAATAGCTGACTACGGTGATGTGGAGGCGGGGAAGAAGGGTTGGCGACGTTGATGGTCCATTGTTTGTGTGATGATAGTTTTGTGATTAGTGGGTATAATTTTTTGAATGAGTGTTTTTAGAGATAATAGTTTTTTGGAAATTTGATTTTTTGAATGATTTGGTAGTTATAACTTGATTTTAGGGATTAGATGTTCTCTCTTTTAATGCTTCCTATTTTTGTGTAAGCAAGTAAATACCATTATACCCTCATATACTATAATCCCCGAGGTGGGGATTACATACTAATCCCCACCTAATCTGAAAAAGAGGCCAAAGTAACGTCGACGACTTATTTTTTTAAGTCTTCCGAAATTCCATCATGAAGTCTTCATCATCAGATTGTGGTGGGTCCATTCCGAAATTAATGTTGTTAATTCCATATCCTACATGTAGGGTACTAGGGTAGGCACACTCCAAAGAGTGGGTGGCCAAAGATATCAATCAAAGAAGAATGTAATTAATACAATAAATTGATAAAATAATTAACTCTGCGTTAATTCCATCCTATATATAGGCTGTTTTCCGAGCCATCCTCATTTCCATCAAGACAGAAACTAGCTCCTCCATCCAAAATCTCTAAGATCCAATGAAGTTTTGCAATGGAATCAGCATTTGCTCTATGCACATACTTGTGTCTCTCCACGTCGTTCTTATTACTTCTGTCCATTTTCAAGTAAGCTCCCTCGGAAATGAGACCGATAGACTCGCTCTGTTGCATTTCAAAGAAAGCATAACCGGTGATCCTCTTGGAACCCTGAATTCCTGGAACAGCTCTATTCCTCATTGCAGTTGGTTTGGAGTCACTTGCAACATTCGCCACCGGAGAGTAGCCTACTTGGACCTGGAAGGGCGGAAGTTGTCGGGTTCGATTTCGTCCCACATTGGAAACTTGAGCTTTCTCAGGAGCCTCGATCTGGAAAACAACAGCTTCCACGGTGAAATTCCTCAACAAGTTGGCAAATTGTTCCGTCTGCAACTACTTGCTCTTAACAACAACACTCTAGGGGGTGAAATACCTGTCAACTTGACCTCGTGCTCCAAGCTTGAGGTTCTTGATTTACAAGTCAACAACCTCATCGGGAAGATCTCCCCTCAGCTAGGTGCTTTGGTGAAGCTGTGGTTTCTGGGACTCTCTCAAAACAGACTTACCGGAATGATTCCATCGTCCCTCGGAAACCTTACGTCACTGCAACAATTTGTATTGCCAGAAAACAAATTGGTCGGGGAGATTCCGGAAGAGATGAGTGGA
>SOPF01014657.1:0-12545 GCA_012979155.1 Hypericum perforatum | reverse complement strand
TATTGCTACCGGAGGTTATTCGCTGTCAATCTTGAAACAAGACGAATAAGAAAGATAGATATTACTATTGATGTTCCGAAGAGTCTTCTTACTGCGTGCATTTACGCTAGGAGCCTCGTTGACCCGAGTTCCTTGGCCGTTTGCACATAACATGTTAAATTTCATTTCTTATTTTAAGAAGGCTAGAGCTATATTAGTTACCCCTTTATTAAATAGATGGATATCGGTATCTATGTTAGCGAACCGCTGTGTGTATTTCCGCTTAATTTCTGATTGCAATCAAATGAAGTACCCTCCCTCCCTCTATTTTTTTTGTTACTTGTTCTTCAACAAAGCAGAGCAGCAGATATGCAGGGACCAAATTGTATAGTTCAGAACATATATCTATATGCTTCTTTGCCTTCCTATAGTATGCATATGCATGATTTGCTCACTCACCATTAGCTGCTCATACCGTAAGGAATGGTGGGAATCAACGGGACGTACCCGCTCTTTGTGCTATGTTGGCATTTTGGAGTGGGAGCGAAGCTGGAGGAGGAGCCGACTGCCAGCTTGCGCAATCATAACAAAATTATGATTTGTGGAATATTATTAATAATTTGAGGTACAATTATAAATGGTGCAAATTACATAATTAATTTTGATTGCTAAATATATTAAAAATTGGTGTAAAAAAATTGTTAACATTGAACTTTATTTATAGAATTTAAAAATCTTTGTTAAAATTGTTCATCCTTTGTTAAACAATAATTTTTCAAAGCTTAATTCAAACAAAAAACTTTATGGTGATCCTTAAATACTAACCAAACATTGGCACGTGAATTTATACACTTTTTAATGTTAAATGAGAGGATAAATTCTTGGGAAAACAAAATGAAGATGTTATAAGGAAATCAATTTAAAGAAACTATTTCCTAAATTAATATCTTAAATTTGACTTGGTGGCTTTTACATATTATGTCATTATATTTTACATGTGATGGAGGTTTTGTCTTTTTATAATTGATTACTTCAAGTGTGTTAAAGTATTAAGGAAAACAAATTTATCTACTGTTTGACATAGCTGATCAAATTTAAATATTATCTTTTAGTTGTCGGCTGATCAACTGTTAGCTGATAGTACTCAGCTGTTAGCTGATATTCGATTTGTAAAAGATATTTGGTTAATTTATAATTGACTATTGTTGTTGAATTGTAAAATTACTTATAAGAATATTAGACTAATGAATTTGATTATTTTAATATATTGTCAATAAAATTAACTCTTATTTTGTATTAATGTATTTGTTAATGAAAAAAATTGAAATGACTCTCAACCTAATTTTTATTCAAAAAATTTTCATATAATAAATATTGTAATAAGAAATTGATAAAAATTGATTCTATCACAAAATTTATCCTATAATAAAAATGTATTTCATTAAAATTTATCATAACTATTTGTGCTTATTAATAACAACAAGTTTAATTCTAATTAAAAGTAGATATTAAAAAATTTGCAGACAAATAATAATTCTTTATTGTGAAAATAGATTAAACACTTTAAATTCTCTCCCGTCAGAAACCATAAAAAATGATCCAAATATCCTTTTAAAGAGAAAAACAAATTCTCTACCTTTAATCTTTGACTTGTCCACTCATCTTTAACCCTCTGACATCTTTAACCTCTCCATTCTTAAGAAAATAAATTAAACACTTTAAATTATTTAATTTAACACACAAAATACAATTAATTAAACATTTCCTAATTTATATTCAATTCTTAACCAGAACCAAAATTTTCAAATAAAAAAAATAATTTGAAAAAGGGTAGAAATACAGAATCTTCAAGAAGTTGGAGGTCGTTTTCTTCTCCGGAATATAAAGGGATGGACTTGGCATTCTCGCGAACACGCACAAGGCCGGCTGGGCCCTCCCTCGGCTCCTCGGGAAGCAGGGAGAAGTCATTGATCATCCTCGTGGAGTACCTTTCAAAATTTGAAAATTTTCAAAAATAGTCACAATATAGGAGCGGGAACTAATTTGCTAATTAATTAATTAGAATTTGACCCTAGGCGGAAGCGGAAGCGGAAGGGAAAATTGGTGCCGAATTTGACGGTTTTTTTAAGATGATGTTACTGTTGAAAAAAACAGGGTTTTAAAATACACGGCCTGACCGACAGTTCGACCGGTCGGACCGTATTTCGGGCACAAGTCCGGCTTGTTTTTAGACAAAAAACGGACTTCGGTTCAACTGGAGGATTCCGATCGGACTGGGCATTTTTGTCAAAAAAATCCGATTGAAATTTGAACCAGACAGTCTGACCAGAAATTTGTGTATATATATTATATTTTTAATCCACATAACTTATTACATGGAATTTCAGGTACTTATATGTAATTTTACATTTCTTCTCTCTATTTCTACGACTATTAACTATCGTAACCATTTTTCCAATTTCTCCCGCATCTTTCTTCTTGCTGACGAATGGTATGATGCCATGTGTCCACCAGTTGGCTGTGATTAAGAATTTCGAATGACTGGTCGTCCAACACCTTGCACACCAGCTGTTCGATGTATTGTCCTTGACAAGTCTTAATTGAATTGAAACGGTGGAAAGGAATTGAATTGATTTGGAGGGGGATGAAGGGGGTTGGTTTTGGTCGATTAAATGAATTACCAAATCAATTCAATGGATTAATGAATTAAATGAATTAATAATGAATTAACGAGGGGTTGATTTTGGTCGATTAAATGAAACATAATCAATTCAATGAATTAAATGAATTAATAATGAACTAACCCCCCAAATCAATTCAATTTCCTTTTGCCGCCACTCCACCCCATTTCAATTTGTCAGAAAAGACACATTTGGTACAAGTATGTAGGACATATAGCATATTAGACAGGCTAACAGATGACCATGATATAAGAAATGACATAAATCCAGTACGTGAGATAGGAAGAGTATTTCCACCAAAAAAAAAGATAGGAAGAGTATTATGATATGGAGTACGAGATTCAAGGTAAGTTGATGGCTGGTACCTGAATCGAGCACCCACTGGAATTATTTGACCTTGTGGCGAAGTGGTGTGATGGATCTGTGTGGCGAAGTGAAGCCACACGTACTAGTTGTAATGATCATAAAATACAACATAATAGTGAAATCTATCATATAAAATGATAGGTGATGGGCCCCATAAATCTAATGCCCAGATACTTGAATTGGAAAAGGAAATAAGAAGCATATATATGGTAATATGTTATTGGAAAAGGAAATAAACTACAAATTGGTAGCAGCCTTGAAAGCATTAAAATTAGCATGCCCCAAATATTGATGCCAAACTTGTAGGGATGTAAAAAGGACCACAAATGAGAGTCGACCTCATCTTTTCTCTCTGACTTGGGATATGTGCCCAAAAATATTTTCTTCTATTCCAGTGCCTCTTCTTCCTCCTGCAATCCTTCTTTATCTTTCTCATAATCTTCGGCTTCGTCTAGCTTCTCTCCAGCTTCTCTCCGGCTTGTCCGGCAATCTCCGGCTTCGTCCGGCTTCCCTTTTCTTCTTCTTCTCCATCTTCTCCTTCCTTTTTTTCCCTCTGTCCATAACCCGCCTCAGCTGATTGTGCGAGCTCTGTTCGCTGCCGACCTCCGCCGCTCGCCTGGGCCTTCCCACCGTCGTCCTCTGTTCATAGCTGTCGTCCTCCTTTGTTCATAGCTGTTGTCCACTGTCGAGCTTCCTTCGTCGTCCGCTGTCCATGGACCCACCGTCATCCGTGCTCTTGCTGGCCCTTCGCCCCTCGCCAACGATGCCATCAAGCCCTCGCCGTCACCAGAGCAGTCCTTTGCTTGTTAGGCTTGTTTGGCTTTTGCTTTATGGGCTCGTTTCTATTGTGCTTCTTGCTTTAATTTTTAGTTTTATCTGCTTTTCCTAGCCTCGACTGTTTGTTGGCTTTGTCGAAATTTTGTTTTACCTTAGTTGTTGCTTGTTTTAGCTTCTGTCGATTCTGTTTTCCTTTTGGTTTTTGTTGCTAGTCCAATGGGTGTGAGAGGAGAAACTTGTCTCGATCGATTCACGTCGATCTTGTCTCTCTGTTGAGTGTATCTTGTATATACTCAGTTGCCCTCTCGACTTTGTCTTTAGGTTTTCCTACCGAACTTCATTTCGGCAGATTTCACATCGATTGATGGTCCTATGACTTTTTCGATCTCCCTTCGCCCCTGTCATGTGCCTCCTTGCAATTGGATCGGTTTCTATTTCTGATCGGCTTTCTTGTCTTGTGCTTGTGATCTTTTTGTATCGTCATGCAATCCCGGTTATAATATAATTTGTGTGTGTTTTACTCTCTAAAAAAAAACTTGTAGGGATGTAGTGATTGCGCCAATAAAAGCACATGGACGAATAATAGATGCAAGCAGATAAAGTCCATCCAAACTCTAGCCTTGGTATAGAATTCTCTTTATTACTTTATCTTTGACAAAGAAATGATAATCGACAAAGCATGTAGACCACATAGCACATAAGACAAGTTAACAGATGACGACATAGACATAGAACGTGAGATGGGAAAAACACGTAGCATGCCACAAATGCATTAAAAGGAATTTGTTTAAGTTTGTAACAGGGCAAAATTATCTGTGAAGTTTTTTTGAATCATAAGGATCATTTGAAATAAAACAAAAAACATAACTACTCCTAATATCTCCTAAAAAACATAGCTCAACACTCCGCACAAAATAACAAAAACAATAAGCACACAACCTATCGCAAACAACGTAACCTGAGTAGCTACAGCAGAATCATGGTTAAAACCAACTGAAGCCGTGGCGAGAATCCCCAAGCCCGAACCAAACGAAGAAGATGAACTGCTGTAGATTTCTCTCTTCAATGAAGAGTCGGACCTTCTACTTTCCAATTCTTCGAGGCTGTCCGATAAAATCCTGATGCTGTCTTCGAATTTACCGATCATGTAGGGCATATAACTCGACTTCCTATTTTCGACACTGAAAAGGCCCCAACATCTCTCTGCAGCTTCCTTAATCTTTAAAATGAAAAAGGGTAAGTCATAAAAAAACATTAAACACTATCAAATAATTAGGCAGATAAAATTGAAACTTACATTTCGTGTCTCCCTGATCAAGTGTCGCATTTGTTTCATACGCTCCAGCATATCATTCCTTTTCTTCGCTCCAAGCCAATAATAAAATCGATATGCGCGAGCACAAAGTGCAGCAATGATCGGAGACCAGATCGGAGAAAGCATACAAACGACATGCAGGAGGAGCCAAGTAAGTGCGGAGGGGTCAAAGAGAGAATCAGGCTGAGGCGTCGGAATAGCAGAAAATACGGTCATCGCCAAAAAATTAGCAGTTGGAGCACTCCTCATCACGGAAACCTCCTGAAAATTAGCTTTCTACAATAACAAGAAAATCAGTTTCTAAGTGCCAAACGCAAAACTAAAAACTATAAAAAAATATCATACCTCTTTTATCAATGCAAAGGAATGCTGAAACAAAAATTCCATAACGTGGAGGTCAAATCGTGTTTCATCTTGATGACCACGAGCAAGCCACTTGTCATAAATTTTTTGCACAAAGTCCAGAAGATGACTATCCTGATAAATCCTGATATACATCTTACGCTCCTTAATAATGGCGCTACAAAAAAATTGAAAAATAATTAGTAATCAATATATAAGAATAAAACAATGGAAGTACAGAAAACAGAAACGATTCTCACAGGATCTGTGGCAATATCACTATAATGTGATCATCTCTAGGCAAAATATACGACGGATGTACCATATCGTCCTCCTGAATTATATCCTTCTCTAAGAAACTTAGTCTGCATTCTTCAATAACTTGACTACTGGCAATCGTATAAATCTACAGAACAAAAAATAAAGGAAATTAAAAATAAATATTAAACTATGATATTAAAAACAAAACGCATCTTCACTAGTTACATATAGAAATATCATAATTACCTCCATATGATCACCCGCATCGATGACCATCCATATACGAGGTTCGGATGGTGAAGATGGAGGTGTGTAAAAAGGATCAGAACTGCCTGGAGATGCTGGAGGTGTGTCGGAATGATCATGACTATCTGGAGTTGTTGAACATGGGCTTGAAGGAGTGCCTGGAGTTCCTAGTGAGAGAGTATCACGGGGAGAACCCGAAATGTAATCTTGAGCCTCAAGATCAAAACTGGAAGCCTCCCCAGTAGATACAAACAAACTGCAATAAGATTAAGATATTAGTCAATGAAGTTAATAAGATATTAGCCACAAGGGTCATAAAAATTTGGCAAACTCATAAAAATAAATACAAAAATCAATCACAAATTGCAATTTGAGAGAGAAATGAATGTAGATAGAAACTTGAAAGAAGTGAAGCTCCCAGGACTCGGCAGCTTGGCCCTTCTTCCATCACCTCAAGGTACTATCATGTACAAGAACAAGACACAGGATAATCAAGGAAGTGAAGGGACACTAATGAATCGCAAAACATCTTAGGGATGAACATCTTAGAAGCCTACGAAACACCAGACAACCCATCTCTTAAAAGCCAAGCCAGGAACCAAACACCAGTTCTAGTCAAAGCAGAAATTCATCATTACACTACTGAACTACAAAGAGCCTGGAAAAACCAGAACACTTTCCAAAGATTTAGTACATTAATTGACATGACAATACTAAGGCATGCATTTAGCACCAGTTCCGATAATGTATATTGGTGCTCAATCACAAGTTGCACAAGAATTACAACATTATAGTAGAAATTACTTGCTCGGACCTGCTTTCTTCGTAATGAGAAACCTGCGTAGCACATGACTTATCATCAGTTGGATCTGAGAGTCTGCTTTGTTCTGAAGTCCAAATACGCACTACAGCGTCTGAGCATGCAGTGATAATATCTCCATTTTCCAAAAATTTAGCATCCCAAACACGCCCAGGATGTTCTATGCTCTGAATACATACTTCATCTGCAACAGGGAGTGATTCAGATTTAACAATAAGTGCAAAGTTTATCACCATATCTTTCACCATTAGCAATAAAAAACTATGAAGTGAAAACTTATAAAATGAATCACCTTTCCAGATCTTTGCAGTGCAATCTTCACTACTGCTGACAATAAGACCAGACATATGAGAGTCCACTGAATAGACAATTGAAGAATGCCCAACCATCTCCATCAATATTTCACCAGTTAATGCCCATAACCTTATGGACCTGTTGGAAGGAAACTAAGCTATTACTAGTGACAGAGATCTAAAGTTCATGGGAGCAACATAAACTTTATCTTACTAAACATAATTCTAGAAAGATTCCTGCTATGTGCAGTAAACCATTGACAAAATTAATCTAGTAACAACAAACGAGAATCACAAGAAAGACCACTAAAGATCTCACCCATCATGTGACGCAGAAAGAATGCCTCGTTCATGCATATAGGCTAAGCCACTAACAGTATCTGCACAATTTTTAAAAGAATGAGTAAAATATATAATTGAGTCAATTAAGCTAAAGATGTCCATGATAACATCTAGATTGCTAACAACCATAAGAAGAATGATGAGGATGCTATGGATGCAATCATGCAATGGAATTTAGCAAGCTAGGGTATGAACTTAAACACCCATCAGTCTACAAGTTTTCACAGGCTGTAGGCCAGGGTAATGCCCAAGAGTCCATTGACACATTCAGTGTGCACAATTATATCAATGGATTGCTAATAACCAACAAGGATACAAAACAATAGAGGAAAATTCAAAACGGGACCAAACAGTTGGCAAGAGAAAAATTCACACAATGACAAGCAGATTTGAAACTTGGAAGCTTGATGGTATCGAGAAATGATGTATGGGTAAGCTCAGAAGACTTCTCAAATCTTACATTTGTCAACAGTAATTACAAGAATAACAAATAAAGGAGAAAAATAAAAGCATATGGCTACAAACCGGAATGTCCAAAAAAAGTATGCACACACGTCGTTCCCTTCCAAAGTTTTAACGTCCTGTCACTTGAACCTAAATTTACAAGAAGAATAAACACTTTAAACTACATGTCCCCAAGAACAGTAACCAAAAGTCACATGTGAAGTTCAAAGCTTGTTTACCTGTAACAAGCTCTCCAGATGGCAACTTTATAACTGCGTGGATTGTTGAATCATGAGCCTCCCAGGACTCCGCAGCTTGGCCCTTCTTCCATCGCCTCAAGGTACTGCCATGTACAAGAACAAGAAACAGGATAATCAAGGAAGTGAAGGGACACTAATGAATCGCAAAACATCTTAGGGATGAACCAACACACACATATCTGGGGACAGCCCAATCAAGGACTTGAACACAAAACAACCGGCACTCACTTTTGCCCTAAATTGCAAAGTTCTCCAACAAATTAACCTAATCACAACAACTAAGTAGCAGCGAGTCGTTAACAGAAGCAAGAAATGCAAGTAAAAACACCGCGGAATCTCACCAGTCAAGCGAGGAAGAAATAATCTCGTCCTCGTCCAAAGCAATGCCAGTGACCTGGAGCTGGTGGCCGGATAAAGTCCGCGCACTCTTCCCCGTGCTCAGGTCCCAGACGATGACATTCGTATCCATGCTTCCGGAGACAACCCCGCCCTCTGGAAGTTCCTCCGACGGCGGGACCCATGCCACGGGCCCAATGACACGGGTGTGGCCCCGCAAAATCTTCCCAGCAGAGTACTTGCGGTTTTCCGATCCCTCCGCCAACCATAATCTCACCGTCCGGTCCCTCGAGGACGTCGTTATCCCCAAACTCCCGCACAAACATATCCGCCGCACCTAAAGAAAAATAACTGAATACCGAAACCATTTTTAGGGTAAAAGGACGCCGAAGAAGGAGTCTTACCTCATCTTTGTGGCCGCGAAGCTCGCAGCTGAGCTTGTAGTCCTTCGTGCCGATGTCCATCGCCATGGATCCGGCGGTTTCTTTACTTTGGTTTTCTTGATTTTATTTTGTCTCCTAGTCACTTGAGTTCTCTCCGAAGAAAAGGGATGGACCTCCCCTCCAAAAAAGCGCGAATTCAATTTAGAATTGGGAAAACGTCACTTAACTGCCTTGTGGTTTTGTGGGTTTCACTTACATATCACAAGGTACTAAAATAAAATTTTACCTTTAGAATTTATTGATTAAACATTCTAATTACTATATGGCTACATTCTAAAAAATATATTATATGGTTCAAAGCTTATATCACCCACCATGACTTATACATCTTTAATTTCTTTTATAATTAAATTTGTATTATTCATCAAAAAATTACACCAAAAATGTCACAAGACATTGCAGTAAGATTATATCAAAGGTCCGATCCGACAAAATCCCAAAAAATAATAACCAATCTTTCTCAACTAAATAATTATATAAATTCTTACAAAATTAAATCTGACTAAAAAATCTTCATTCCTAATAAGAGTCGAATGGAGTTGGACCCTAAATTGCGTTTCGGGATGTTGAAGGATTGCTAAACCAAAACGACGGACATCGGCCTCTAAATAATTGCGTTTTGTTACTTTGTTTATCAGAAAATTGTTACTGTCATTAGTCGGTGGAATGGTCCAACCCTGTTTTAATCGGTGGAAATACTAAAATCTCGCAATTGAAACCAATAAATTTGGAACCCAATTTCATCCTGCAGTAAAATGGTTAAATGGCATAAACACGAGAATTCTGGACACGATCCAGAGAGCCAGCAGCTAAATAAAGATAACTAATATAATTACCATATTACAGCCGTTTCAGGATTCAATTCTTACCAATAAATTGCAATTGCAATACTACAAAGAAAAATCTCCAAGAAAAAAGCAAAGAACAGACAAGATTGAAGAAGCTGTGGAGAAGGGAAATAAAAAGGACTAAACTTTGACCTAGTGAAGAACCAAGTGCCTTATATATGTAGATAAATATATATCATCCTGTACAGAAAATATGGCCAGCACTGACTCGGGGAAAAGCATGGCTGGCCATTACATGTTAGTTCATGCCTTCCAGCCGAATCCCATGTTATCGTCGAGATCGTTGTTAAAAAAGCCGTCTTCAGCGAATTCACGGGCAATATCTTGGACAATGTCGTTGTCCTGCAAGTGGGAGTTCCGAGGGAAATCCTCTAATTTTGGGTTGAAACCGTTGGTTCCGCCGCCCGCAGCCGAAGAATCACTGTTGGAAGCTGCTTTGAAACTGTTGCTCCTACTTGGAGCATGTCTGTTACCTGTCAACATGGGGGCACTGGCTGCAGGTGCTGCAGCATTCCCGGGCATATTACCGTGCCCGTTCTGTCCAGGAAAGGAATGCAGTTGCATTCCTGGCCCCGTGTTGTTTGATGCACCATTTAGCATGTGGAGCATCTGCTGTTGCAGAGAGGGCTGTTGCTGATTCTGAACAAAGGAGCTATTGTTGCTCAATGAGCGTTGCAGCTGATGCGAAGGTAGGTGCGGACTTGATAAGCTGCTTGAAGGTGATTGCTGCATCGAACCTTGGATCAACGCAGATGGTCCTTGGTAGCTAGTGCTAGGGCTCTGTGCACAGTTATTGAATGGCGACGCGGCATCTTGCTGCAGAGAGTTTGGGTTCGAGTTCATAGAGCTCTGGCGCATAAGCATATTCTGATAGTTGGTTAGCGCCATAGCAGCCTGAGGTATAGCGCTTGGAGATCCTCGACCAACCATGTGATGGTTGTTGTTGTTGCTACCAGGATGCAACGAAATTAACTTATTGAGGGTGTTCCTGTCAGTCGGCAAGCCCTGTGCACTTGCAAGCTGTTCGATTTGCTGCATCCTTTGCATCTGCGGCTTTGCTGCAGTCGCATGCCGAGGATAACTTTTCAGGCCCTCTGCACAAGGAAATTTATGAAAGAAAACAAAAAGAACCGTGAATGTTTGCCACAGGTCGTGTACAATAATATCCCACAAACAGGAGATATAAATAAGACCACACGGGAAGCAAATGTTACTTTCCAACAAGATAAGCAATTAGCAAAATTGGTAGGGAAAATAGCAAGCACGGGCTGAGCCGGCGACAGAAATATACCAACTGGTCCAACTTTATGCTCCCGTGAGAAGTCAATGAGATCCTTCATACTGTTCACAACCTCTGAGATCTGTCAAAAAGAGTCAGTCCGATATATTATGAATGCTAATGCTGTCAACTGAAAGATCAATGTCCCTCGGCAGGTAAATAATTACCTGCAGACTTCTGACATATCTCTTGGAAAATCCTAGATCATTCAAGGCTGGTATCTCCAGGCACTTGACCAGCTGGCGTCCAGCCAATCCAACCCTTTAAAACATAAACTTATAAGGAAAATGTTCGACCTAATTGGGTTTCAATGGGTCCATGAACTATAAAGATTGTATTTTCTTCAAAAAAACAGAAGCACCAGGATCTGAAATGTTTTTCTTAAGAATGTCCTTTCACTAACAACAAGCATCTTAACAGCCACAAAAGAAAACAGGGCCCTAGCGGAATTCAAGTCCTGAAAGAAAGACATCCGAGAAAAACATGATTTCCTTACATGTTGCTGTTTGCTTGTAAATCTTGCTGAGAAACTCCATCTGATCCACCTTCCGAGACGGTGCTCTGGCACTTTTGTGCAACCTGAAGCAGTTGATTCACCTACAAAGTGGCAAGGAGGTCTAAATTGGGCAAACTGCTGAACTCTAAAGCACATGTGCGAGATAAATAGCAAACAACCGACGCTAACATTCAGACACACGTCCCCGAAAGATATTTTAGATGCATGAGCAGCATGCCATATGATTACATCAGATAGGCCATGCTGAGCAAGCTTACCAAACTCGAGGCATCCTTGCTCTCTAATAAGTTTGGGAGTTCCGACATAAAACTCTTTCATGAAGAAACGGTTATTTTGAAGTCAAAACAATATTCCAAAGTTATTCCTATAGACTACTGCTCATTTATGAAAATCAAAACATAATAGCAATACCCAGTTTCAAGCAGGCCATGCCTTCAACTAAACCTCCACAAGGCACATTCAGGCCTCTAAAAAGGTAAAACATGGCATCAGAACAAAATAGGAGCATGAAGTTCAAACCACCTGCGGTGCAACCAGCCTGCGTGGAAGAAGTTCTTCGTGACTCCGAGCACAGAATTCCCATGACAATATCTGCAGCGAACAAAATGGTTCAGACTTTATATTGCCTAACTTACTTTAGCAAGCCCAATTTTCATAAACAAATAATGCATTATGCATATCAACCTTCAAATCCTGATTGAATATGATCCGAAGCTGACCCTCACGAACTACACGAAGGTTCTCATAAATGCTCTCCTGAACTGCCTTTTCATATTCCAAAATCATTACTCCCGATGGAAATCTACATTCCCGTGGCAAGTCGAGGAATAATAGTTCATCCATAACCCCACTGCCGAATTTGATCTCATTAAGTCTAGGAAGCACATCAAAAGTTGCCTCTGCAAACATAACACAATAGGTGGAGAAAAAATGAATCAGAGTAGTAGATAAAGGAACCGCCATTCCAGAAATAGTTGAATAGTTAACTAAAGGAGG
>SOPF01014651.1:0-11490 GCA_012979155.1 Hypericum perforatum | reverse complement strand
TCGGGAAATCAATTTCTTGTCTCGGGTCGGTACAAAACAGCAAAAAAAGTCGCGGGATTGAAATGCACAAAACCGAATTTTTTTCCTGCGGTTTTGTCTCGAACCCGCAATATTTTTTGCAGTTTTGTGCACTTTCCGGCTCATGGAAAGTACCGGCTCGGCTTCGGCTTGTAAAAAAATATGTATGATACCGCAATTTTTTGTGCGGATTTGGTACAAGAAAAAATCAAACTTCAAATACTACGGTAAAACAATAAAAATTGAGAAACTAGAGTAGCCAAAATGGCTACAAAGCGCGACCTTAACGAGGAAGGTCGAAGGTTCGAACCTTGGCTTCTGTCCAATTTTTTTCGTTCACAGTTCAGGCAAAAAAACACTTTAAATAATACTATATAACAATAATAATCCAGAAATTATAGTAGCTGAAATGGCTACAAAGCGCAACCTTAACGAGGAAAGTTGATGGTTCGAACCTTGGCTTCTGCCCAATTGTCCAAAACGCAATTTTTTTGGACAAAATTAATTTTTTTTATCAATCCCGCATAGAAAAATGTAATTTTGGACCTAATACACCCACATCGCTTTTCACGTAGGAGACCGACAGTTGGGTTGTACATTAGCTGGCCGGTCTGACCGTCCGTGATTTTTTGTGTACATTTGTGCCTTTAATTTGACAAAATTAGCCTAGCTTTTAAAAGAAAAGTAAGGGTAAAAATGTAATTTAATGAATTTCCAACTAATATATATACCCTCATCCCTTCCCACAGATTTTATACAGAGAATAGGAAACAAATTGAGTCCGAGCATTGCAGATCAATTCACCGGTTCATGCCAAATTAGGTAATTTCTTTCTTATAAATGTTAATCTATTTTCTTATATATGCTATGATGTAATTAAAAAGTTTGCCTATACTAATTATGATAATTACGTATAACGATTCGAAAACTCGCTAGCAACGCAAATGCTTGTGTATTCGCTATCTTGTTCTTACTTGAATCTACTTAACACAGGACGATCGATCGTTTGTTAGTTTGGTAAGTCAGACGTACGCCGAGTCCTTGGGTGTGCGCCAACTTTCTCATTATGGCGTACGCCAATTTTGAGCAAAATGAACCTCGGGCACACGCCAACTACACCTAGCATGAGCGAAATGCTCTCGAACGAACAGACAAACCATGGTGCGGGCATTTACGTTGTAAATCCTTAAATCTCTCCCAAGTTTTACTCAAAGACTCTCCTTCATATTGTTCAAAGTTGGTGATTTTCTTAACGAGTTTGTTAGTCTTTGAGTAGGAGAAATATTTTTCAAGGAAAGCATTTGCCAATTGCTCCCAAGTGGTTATTGGAGTACCCTTAAGTTGCTTATACCAAAGTTTAGCCTTGTCCCTTAACGCATAAGAAAACATTTTGATCTTTACAGCATCATCAGACGCTCCAAGATACTTAAAATTATCAGCTAATTCCATGAAGTTCCCCAGATGTTCATTGGGATCTTCATTAGGTAAACTATAGAACTGACCCAAAACTTGAAGCATATGAATCATGATCGGCTTAATTTCAAAGTGATTAGCTTCAACAGCTGGCCATTGGATTCTAGTTAATGTTCCTTCATATGTTAGTCTTTCATGGTCCATTAGAGAAGATCTAGGGGCATGAACTCCAGTCCATTGACCCTCTTGCTTTCAGTCCATTCTTTCTTTCTCTTGTCTCTCCTTCCGCAATGACCTTTCTAACTGCGTTATTTCCTCTTCAATCTCCAACGGAGAAATATTGGTAAAACGGGTTAAAGGCATGCATGTAACTTGTCAAGCAAGACAAGTCACTTGGTCAAAAAGTAAACCAAAAATAAAATAAAAATAAAAATACACTAATCCGAATTCGTAAATTGAATTAAGAGTCTAAATCATCAATCCCTGACAACAGCGCCAATTGAGAATTTGGAAACTTACTAGCAACGTAAACGATTGTGTATTTGCTATCTTATTCTTACTTGAATCTACTTAACATAGGACGATCGGTCGTTCATTCGTTCGGTAAGTTAGGCGTATGCCAAGTCCTTGGGCGTGCGCCAACTTTCTCATTCTGGCATACGTCGAACTATGTTAGCGTGTGCCAATTTTGACCACAATGAATCTCAGGCACATGCCAACTGCACCTGGCATGAGTGAAACGCTCTCGAACAAACATATCTCGCGCGCACCAAGATTGTCTAGCGTGCGCCAAGTTAACAACAGAGTTACAGCGAGTTGTAATAAGAGTAAGTAATGGTTGTCATACTACAAGGATTGAGTGTTTAGGCCTACTCTTTGGTTCACTTACTTGTCTATGATCAGATTATGAAGTTTGGTTTGTTGTTTACACTATCTAGAGTCTAAAACACAAATATAAAGATGAGAACTTAAGCTATTAGTTTACTAGATACTAACTTACTAAGAATAACAACTTAGGCTACTAAAATGAGTAAGGTACCTAAACCAGCAACATAACCATAAGATACAGAAGGTTTTTAGTGTATGTGATGTGGTCTGATTGAATCTAAAGCAACTCATCCACACTTTTATACAAGAAGAGCCTAAATTGCTACTTAACTAGACTTAGAAAGTTAGATATATTCTTTTGACCCCACCAACCAACTAATCTAGCTAAGCACTAACTATATGCTCTACTCCAAGGACAATCAATAGGTCAACAAAAAGATTTCTCTTCTAGCAAGAGTACTCATCATCAAACCAACCTTTCCATCAATCCTATCTCCTTTCGGTCTCAAGTTTTGACTAGCTACAAATGCTTGGTGATCAAGTAAGTCTAAGCAATAGTATCAAGCATGTTGATAAGAACACATTTATACACACACTAAATCCTCAAATTGATGAGTGCTTAAAACACTCATTACTTGTGTCCATTTTCAAGTTTGTTTTTAGTATTTTAGGTTGTTTTATTTTAATTTTAGTTATCTTTGTCTTAGTTTTCTTTATTTCGTGTTTTTAGTTGTATATTTTGTTTCTCATTATGTTTTATGGTTTTTAGGAGCTAATTCGAGGAAATGGATGACGACCGAGCGAGACGAGCGGATGCATGGACGAGAGGAAAGATGCAAAGGTGAGAAATGCAAAACTGAGGACCAGGCGCACGCCAGAAGAAGGTGGCGTATGCCAGAAATGCACCAAAAGAAGGACCACGAGCAAGAACGACCAGACGCGAACGACCGAGCACCTGAGGATCTGGCACACGCCAGGCACAGTTGGCGCATGCCAGACCAGACAGTGACAGAGCTGCCACTTGCCTCTTTGAGTGGAAAATACTGGAAGGGGCCATGTACTCGGGATTTTTGGCCTTCTTGTGACCATGGTAGACCATTTTGGAGTAGAGGGTGGATAGTAGTTATGATATTATGTTAGTTTATATTAGTTTTGACTTTTGACTTTTGTTTTATGTTAATTAAGTGCATTAGTGTAAGATAGACAAAGAAGTGTGAGAGAGAGGTGTGCACTACGATTTTTGGCCATCTTTTCTGTGAAGAACTTGAGGAAGAAAGCTACACGAACCTTGTAAAGCTTTCTTCTCTTTTACTCTTCATTTTGTTCATTAATGCTAAGTATGTTCTTGTTTTTGATTATATTGATCTTCGCAAGCATGTGTGAGTAGTTAATTCTGTGAGTTTGGTGTCTTGAAGCCATTACATAGTCACGGTTTAGAGGGTTAAAATTATGATGAACATGTCAAACTAACGAACCTAATGCCATGCTAAACTTGCTTGATCACCAAGGTTAGTTAGTAAGTTTAAACTTGAAACCGAGAGGAGATGGTTTAAATGGAAATGTTAGTTAGATAAGTTACTGGTTCGAGTTGCTAATACTCTTACTCAGTGATTTATTGTCCTTAAAGTGATGCATATAGTTGGTTCTTTGCTGTGCTTAGTTGGTTTTTGGGGTCGAGAGAACATCTAACTACTCTAAGCATAGTAAAGAAGCAATTTAGGCCATTCTAGCACGAGAGTGTAGTTTGGTTATTTTTGAAACACTTGGAACATGTTATGTACTTAGTAAACTCTCTGAATTTGTTGATTATTGTGGTTTTAAGTTCACCTTGCTCATTTGTGCTTATTAAGTTGTTAAAAATCTATTTTGAAAACCAAACCTTCAAAGTAGCTAAGTTCATAATTTATTAGATTCGTAATCCGACTTAGAACGAATGTTTAAATCAAACCACTTCATAAATTGATCTTAGACGAGTTACTAAACCAAGTTGATGCTTTAAACTCGGTCCTTGTGGGATGATATTCCCTTACTTACTCATTTGTGCAACTCTGCTTAAAAAACTATTGTGTTGGCGCACGCCAGAAATTGGTGGCGTACGCCAACTTTGGCCATCCGAGGCAAAAATTATCATGCCAGAAGAGTTGGCGTACTCCAACTCTTCTAAATCGTTAAACCTGGTGCACGCCAGAAGTTGTTGGCGTAAGCCAGGTAATCTAGGCAGACGACCTGTCATTTAGAAAGACAGCAAAAAACTTATAAGGATAAGAGCAAACCCTCTCGTTAGAGAGCGCAGAATAAATTGGCGCCGTTGCCGGGGATTTGAGTTGATAACGCTCGATTTGGTGAACGAACTTGGATTAGGAAAATTTTTATTTTTATATAATAATATAATATAAATATATTTTTAAATTAACAAATAAAAAAACAAAAAAATTAGAGTTAAGTTTTAGCGTTACTTGCAATACAAGTTACTTGCGAGGAAAGTTACGTGCATGCCATTAACCCGTTCCACCAAAAATTTTCCGTTAGAATTTGAAAAGGACATTACCCGTCTAGAAAGGTCATTGCGCAAGGAGAAAAAGGAGAAATTAAGGATGGATCAAAGACAAAAAGGACAAGGAGCTGAAGTTCAAGCTCCTAGAAGATCTTTGATGGACCATGGAAGACCAACTTATGAAGGAGCAAAAACTAGAATTCAACAGCCAGTTATTGAAGCTAATCACTTCGAAATCAAGCCGGCAGTGATTCATATGCTTCAAGCATCGAGTCAATTCTATGGCCTACCTAATGAGGACGCAAATGACCATCTTGGAAATTTTATGGAATTAGCTAATAACTTTAAGTATCTTGGAGTATCTGATGATACTGTTAAGGTACGAATGTTTCCATACACGCTCAGGGACAAAGCTAAATTATGGTGCAATTAACTTAAAGGTTCTCCAATAACCACTTGGGAAGAGCTGGCAAATGCTTTTCTGAACAAGTATTTCCCATACTCAAAGACAAGCAAGCTCGTCAAGGAGATAACCAATTTTGAACAATTTGAAGGTGACTCTTTAAGTGAAACTTAGGAGAGATTTAAGGAGTTACAAAGGAGTTGCCCTCACCATGGTTTATCGGAGGAATATTTGCTCAAAACTTTTTATTTTAGCCTTTTACCTACAACAATGAGAACTGTTAATGCTGTCTCCAATGGGAATTTTTTGAGGAAGGAAAGAGACGAAGCCTACCATATTTTGGAAGAATTGGCAGCAACAAATAGGATAATCGCAAATGAAAGAAGAAGACAACCTATCAGAGAGCTGAGAGAACTAACTGAGCGAAGTGAGAAGAGAGGAATGATTGAACTTGACGCTTCCTCATCATTTTAAGCTCAATTAGATGTAATGGCAAAGTAGTTGCAAGATTTAACCTTAACCAAAGTTGATGCTATCGCTATCCAACAAAATTGTGAAGCTTGTGGCAACATTGGCCATGAAATTAGTCAATGTGCAATGATGAACCAACAAACTGAGCCAATCGATTTTGTTAGTGCACAAGGACAAGGAGAAAATCGAATGGGGAATAACCCATATTCTTCACATATAACCCTGGATGGAGAAATCATCCTAACTTCTCATGGAAAGATAGAAGTAATGAGGACAACATGGCAATTATACTTGATAAGGGACTACCCTTACGTGCCCCACTACAAGGACCACCACATGGTTTTCAACTACGTGGATTTCTGGGAGAAAGAATGGGGACCCTAGAGGAAAGATTTGACAAGGTAGAGAAATTCATCCAACAAACTAGAGAATCATCCACTAACCAAAGTCAAATATTGAAAGCCTTGGCGAGCCAAGAAGCGAGGCAAAATAATTTGGAACAATTCCTTAGGGGACAATCAACTGCCATGCGCAACATGGAAATACAACTTGGGGAAATTGCAAAGGCAAATGCCCAATGAGCTTCAGGGTCACTCCCAAGCTCTACTGAAGAAAATCCTCGAGGTTATGTTAACGATATTGCCTTAAGAAGTGGGAAGGAATTAGCCTCTCAAACAGCTAAAGAGAAGGCTAAGGAAACTAACATTGAGATCCCTGACCAAGATAAGAAAGGAGAAGTACAACATGAGGAAATCCCACAAGAGAAAGTTGTAGAGGAAGAAGAAGTTTACGTACAGCCACCACCAATGATTCCTATTTTACCTTACCCTCAGAGGGTAAAGAGAAAGATGGGAATGGATGAGAAATTTCTTTATTTTATGGAGAAAATGAAGAATGTACAGATTAATGTCTCTTTTCTTGAGATGCTAGATCAAGTTCCGCACTATGCAAAGTTTCTAAAGGAACTCGTCACGAAGAAGAGGAAGTGGGAAGATAAAGAGACAGTCACTCTTACGGCAGATTGTAGCTCTCTAATCTTGAAAAATATTCCCACTAAGCTTCAAGATCCTGGAAGTTTCACTATTCCTAGTTTTATTGGTGACACTGAGTTTCCAAAGTGTTTATGTGATTTAGGCGCAAGTATTAACTTGATGCCTTAATCGACAGTTCGAAAACTAGGGCTGTGTGAAGTTAAGTCAACTTCTATGCTACTCCAGTTGGCAGACCAAACAATAAAGAAACTATTTGGTGTGGTTGAGGATGTCCTGGTAAAGATCGACAAGTTCATCTTTCCAGTTGACTTTGTGGTTCTGGATTTTTCTGAGGACAAGAATTGTCCACTAATTTTTGGTAGACCCTTCCTCAACACAGTACATGCATTGGTAGATGTGCATAATGGTAAATTGGTTCTCCGAATTGGAGATGAGAAGGTTGAGTTTAACATAGCAAGTGTGATGCGCCATCCTCTTGATGAGGAGATGTGCATGAAAATTGACATTGTTGATGAATGTATCCTCGAATTCTGCAAAGAAAATATCTCTAGAATTGAGGATAAAGGACAACAAGAAGAAGAGGAGGAAATTGAGGATGAAGTTAAGGAGGAAGTCGAAAGGAAAAGTTTACTTGAGGAATTGGAAATTCATCTGAAATATCAAAGTCCACCCTCAATAGTGAAAGCTCCATCCTTGGAGTTGAAAGAGCTACCCTCGTAGCTAAGGTATGCATTCTTAATAGATAGAGGGAGGTTACCAATCATAATCTCAAACAAGCTCTCCAAGGATGAAGAGGATAAAGTGCTCGCAATTGTGAACAAATGGATTAAGGCAATTGCTTGGCAAATCTCAGACATCAAGGGGATAAGCCCAGAAATTGTGATGCACCATATTCACATAGAGGATAGAGCAAAGCTGAGGGTAGACCGACAAGGGAGACTTAATCCTAACATGAAGGAAGTTGTGAAGAAGGAGGTGATTAAGCTTCTAAAAGCCAGAATTATTTATCCAATTTTGGATAGTGAGTGGGTTAGTCCAATCCATTGTTCCCCAAGAAAGGGGGAATGATAGTAGTAATCAATAATGAGGGGGAACTCATTCCAACACGTACTGTGATCGGTTGGAGGGTGTGTGTTGACTAAAAAAAATTGAATGACGCCACATGGAAGGATCACTTCCCTTTGCCATTCATTGATCAAATGTTAGAGAGAATAGTAGGGTATTCCTACTATTGCTTTTTGGATGGGTACTCAGGGTACAACCAAATAGCGATATACCCCAGAAATCAGGAGAAGACATCTTTCACCTGTCCCTTTGGTATTTTTGCTTATCGCAGAATGCCTTTTGGATTAAGTTGTGCCCCAACAACATTCCAACATTGTATGGAGTCCATCTTTTGGAAGATGAACGAGAAGATTATGGAAATTTTTATGGATGACTTCTCTGTATTTGGAAATTCATTTGATCATTGTCTGGAAAATCTTGATAAGGTACTGGAAAGATGTGAGGAAAAGAATCTTGTGCTCAACTGGGAAAAGTGCCATTTTATGGTAGACGAAGGTATAGTTCTTGGGCACAAGATTTCTAAAGTTGGAATGGAAGTGGACAGAGCTAAGACGGACGTGATAGAGAAGATGATTGCACCAACCACAGTTAAAGGAATTAGAGCCTTTCTGGGTCATGCGGGCTTTTATAGAAGATTCATCAAGAATTTCTCTCTAGTCGCAAAACCTCTGACAAATTTGTTAGTTAAGGATGTGTCCTTCAACTTTGACGAGTATTGTCAAAAGGCATTTGATGCCTTAAAGAAAGCTTTAGTAACAGCTCCGGTTATTTCATCGCTGGATTGGAAAGGTTATGTGCTTGGACAAAAGAAAGAGGGGAAGTTACATGTCATCTACTATTCAAGTAGAGTATTGGCAGGAGCACAACTTAATTATACAACCACAGAGAAAAAGTTACTTGCGGTCATCTACGCTTGTGACAAATTCAGAGCATACTTGCTTGGTTCAAAAGTTATAGTCTATACTGATCATGCTGCCTTGAAGTACTTATTCTCAAAGCAAGATGCTAAAGTTCGCTTGATGCGCTGGATTTTGTTACTTCAAGAATTTGAATTATCAATCAAGGATAAGAAAGGAGCTGAAAATGTTGTCGCAGATCATCTCTCTTGGTTAGAGAAAAGCGACGGGATGGAGAAAAATGGTAAGATACAGGAAGAGTTTTCTCATAAAACTCTAATGACAATAAGTAGAGTGGAAGCCCCTTGGTATGCAGATTTTGCCAACTTTTTAGTTGGAGAAATTATTCCAGCAGGCCTAAGTTATCCTCAAAGGAAGAAATTCCTAAGGGATGCTAAATTTTTTGTTTGGGATGATCCATATCTCTTTAAGAGATGTAATGATGGGATGCTTCGACGGTGCATTGCTGATTGGGAAATAGCTAATGTGTTAGAGCAATGTCACAACACTACTTACTCAGGTCATTATGGAGCAACAAGGACTGTCGCAAGGGTATTTAAGTGCGGATTCTATTGGCCTTACATATTTAGAGACGCACGTACTTATGTGAAATAATGTGATCGCTGCCAGAGAATGGATAACATCTCAAAAAGGAATAAGATGCCATTATCTAGTATTTTAGAGGTTGAGCTCTTTGACGTGTGGGGGTTGGACTTTATGAGACCTTTTCCCACATCGTATGGCAATAAATACATCTTGGTTGGAGTTGATTACGTTTCAAAGTGGGTAGAAACTTTGGCGTCGCCTGCAAATGATGCTAGAGTCGTTATCTTATTTCTTAAAAAACTCTTCTCGAGATTTAGAGTGCCACGAGCAGTAATCAGTGATGGTGGATCATATTTCTGCAATAAACCATTCGAAGTCCTACTTAAAAGATATGGGGTAACTTATAAGGTGGCAACACCTTATCATCCTCAAACAAGCAGACAGGTGGAGCTTTCAAATCGAGAGCTCAAAAAGATTTTGGAAAAAATGGTTGGATCGGCTAGGAAAGATTGGTCGAATAAGCTCGATGATGCCTTATGGGCATATCGAACGGCATTCAAAACTCCAATAAGAATGTCGCCTTACAGGATAGTTTATGGCAAAGTATGCCATCTTCCTGTGGAGCTTGAACATCATGCATTCTGGGCAATTAAGACCCTTAACTACGATTACAAAAAGGCGGGAGAACAAAGAATTCTCCAACTCTATGAGTTGGAAGAAATTCGAGATCTTGTATTCGAAAGCTCAAGACTCTACAAGGAAAAGACAAAAAAGAGACATGATGCCCATATTATCAAAAAAGATTTTAAAGAGGGTCAACGTGTTCTTCTTTTTAACTCTAGATTTAAACTCTTCCCTGGAAAGCTCAAATCTAAATGGAGCGGACCTTACACGATTATTAAGGTGTTCCCTTTTGGGGCACTTGATTTACAAAGTACCAAGGGAGAGGTTTTTAGAGTTAACAGCCAACGATGCAAAATCTACCTTGTAGGGGACATTATTAACCAAATTACAGAAGTGCAATTGGTTAATACGTTGTCCAATGCATGAACATGACAATAGTCAAGCTGACGACTTTAAATTAGCATGTTTAGGATTATTTTTATTTTAATTGGTTTTTACTTTTATTATTATTTTACTAATAGGATTTATGTCCTCTTTTACCTGCAGAGATTAAAGAACAGGATGTTTTGTGCCAAATATATGTGTTTAGTTAGAGTCTTAGTCCTTAGGAAAATCTCGATAGATATGTGTCTGATAATTTTGAAGCAAGCAAAAGAGACATTGAGACTGGAGAGATGCGAAGAGAATTTTGAGAGACATTCGAGAGGAATATCTAAGTGTGCATATAGAAGAAGGATGTCGAGATTAGGGTTCTGTTACAAGTGTGGGAAGTTAGAGCACGACGGTGTTTGCAGCAAATATAGTACAATTTCGCAAACTGAGCGAATGGTCCTGTTGCGTCAAGACCCCGTTAAGCTTCATGCTGAAAGGGTTGCGAGACCAGGGAGTTCGTCTTGGTACGCGATTAAGGAGCTGTATGTGCATCGGATAGCAAAGTTGCACCTTTGACGGTGATTGCATCAGAGATAGTACCATACGCCAATCGAGCGACTGTGCTAATTGATGAGTTTGAAAACACTCATCTTTTATATGTGTTTTTAAAGTCTTTTTACCTTTGTTAGTGTTGGAAATGCATGGTATTAATGTGAATATTGTGCATTGTCCATTTTCATGATGTCTTTTGAGTTTTATTATGTTTTCCTTGGTTCCGTAGGTTTGGAGTGCTAAAGGGAGGTTTCGGATGTGCCATGCTTCATCGAACGCAATCGGGCCTGCCAGGAAGGAAGGACAAACAACTATGGGCCGCGGGCTTTTTACGGGGATTGACCTCTGGTGACTAAAACAACGATAACTTTCGCATACGGTGTCTAATGGAGGCAAGTGAGGTGGCGTTGGAATGAAGACATCCAAGGCTACAACTTCTTCTCAAGGATCTTTGTCCATTTCGGAGTCTAAGAGGGTCAAAAATCGTGTTCAAAGTCGGACTCCAAATCTAGCAATTTTCCACCCGAGTGGGCCGAACTTGGAGGCAAAATTTGGGCCCAAGATGAGTTTCTTGGTCCAAATTCCGTGGCTGCTTCTTGAGGAAGAAGGAAGAGAATTGAGAAGACTAGAGACAAGTTAGATATTTGCATGGAGTTAATTAGATTAAACTCAACTTTAACTTTCAATTCCACTAAACTTTCATTTTGTAAGAAAAACTTGAAGATTTGCTTGAGAGCTTTGAAGAAGGAAAAACTTGAAGAACACTCCTTGAGTTTTCTCTCCTCTTAACTCTTTCATTATTTTCATGCTTGTTTT
>SOPF01014646.1:0-12941 GCA_012979155.1 Hypericum perforatum | reverse complement strand
ATTCCTCCCAAGTAGTTATGGGAGTTCCCTTTAATTGCTTGTACCAAAGCTTAGCCCTATCCCTTAAAGTAAAAGGAAACATCCTTAACTTTAGGGCATCGTCAGATATTCCTCTATACTTGAATTTATTTTGGATCTTCATTAGGTAAACCATAAAATTGAAAGGAATTTTGTAACATTTGTATGACGGATGGCTTAAGTTCAAATTCATTAGCATCCACTTCTTGTCTTCGTACTCCGGTAAGTGCCCCCCTAAGGTTGGTTTACCGTAGTCCATTAAAGGTTGTTGCGGTGGTGGAGCACCACCAGCTCCTTGTCCCTCCACTTGCAGTTCTTCTTGTAGATTCATCCTCTCTTGTTGATGTCTTTCTTGATTTAGCCTCGCTTGTTGAAACTTTTCTTGTCGCAATGTCATTTCCAAGAGTGCTATGTCCACTTCACTTTCCAAAGGGAAATTGGTGGTTGAGCGCGTTTTGGGCATGCAACTTAGAAAATTTATAACTTTTTCTTCCGATCTCCTATTTAGACAAGGTCAGCGGCAAATGAAAGAAGACTTCCAATGCTAAAACTTTGACTAAGGAAATTTTTCCCAGATTATATTTTCACTATTCAAATGAATAGTGAAAAATACGAGGCTAATCGTATTCTACGTTTTGGCAAGACTCGTCCAAAAATCGTATTTTGTACGTACAACTTCAAAATATAATATCTTTTTCGTCCAAACTCCAAAATAGATGAAGTCAGCGGCGTTGGAAAGAAGACTTCCCAAGCTACAACTTCACCTTGAATTCAAGAAATTCGGACTTAAAGACCTCCAAAAAAAATAAAATGCGAGCTGGCCAAACTTTTTCGTGCAAGTTTTTCGCAAGACTCGTCAGATTTGACCTTTGTGACTTGTAAATGCGATAACTTCTTCGTCTTAAGTCAAAAATGAGCAAACTCAGCAGCGTTGGAAAGAAGACACAAAAGCCCTTAATTCCACCGTGACTTAGTTTTACAAATTCGGAATCTAACGTGGCTAAACAATTCAAATCAGAACGTGGCAGTAGCTAAAAACTCCTAACTCAAGTTCGTAAGATAAGCTTTAGCTTCGAAACTCAGTTCCCCGGCAACAGCGCTAATTGATGAGAAGTAGAAGTTGTGACACTTCTACCGTCACAATATAGTTTTGTGAAGTAGGGTTGTCGATCCATGAGGAATGAGGTTGCACCTTACTCGGCTTACTTACTTAGATTTAGGAATTTTATGTCTTTGGTTTCTTTGGTTTGGTTTAGGTGGCTTAACAAACTAACATGCATAAAACAACAACAAACTCAATTTAAATCATGCAAACTCACAACAACACACAAGAACACAAGATATATCAAGATAGACAAAAGTGGTATGATACCATATACTTAAACGAGCTAGGTGGTTCGATGGTTTATTAGGTACGTGTCATGATCCGGGTGTTTCAAGGCAACTCATCTACACTTTTGTGCTAGATAAGAATTTGGTTATGTTTGATATGTGTATATTTTGGAACTTGATTGTGTGCTTCACATGCATATGGTTTGGTCCAAGGTAAGTTTGGACATATTTGTGATTGTTGTTCGGTGTTTAGATTGCGCTAATGGCATCGTGAATCCCTTACCATAGTTCTGCCTAGAAATGAACGATCGGTCGTCTATTTTTGACTGACTTACGTGTGCCAGAAGTGGGTGGCGTGTGCCAACCCTAGCGTAGAATGAATCTATTGCACACGCCAATAACACCTAGCGTGTGCAAAGACTTAACAACCAATAAACCTGGCGTGCACCAACAAAGGTGGCGTGCGCCAGTTCAGTAGCAGGATTACAGTAGCTTGCAAATAAGAGTAAGTAGGGTTGTCGAACCACAGAGATTAAGTTGTTAGGCCTACTCTAAGGTTTACTTACTTAACTAGGATCAGATTATGAGGTTTGTTGTTGAACACTTGTGATCTAAACTCTAAAGATTGGAAATAAAGATGATAATAACAAACTCAAGCAAAGGTTGTTTATAAAACAGAATACTAACAATTTATAAGCTAATAGAGAGCAAGGTGCCTAAACCAATAACATAACCAAGATAAAGAGGGGTCCAAGTGTATGTGATATGGTCCGAGTGAATCGAAAGCAACCTCAACCATACTTTCGTTTACGATGAGTCTAAATTGCTATTTAACCTAGCTTAGAAGATCAGATATGTTCTTCCGACCCCACCAACCAACTAAACCAAGTTAAGCATCAACTATAAGCTTCACTCCAAGGACAATCAGTAGGTTACCAAGGAGATTTCTCTCCTAGCAAGAGTACTAATCATCAAATCAACCTATCCATCAATTCTATCTCCTTTCGGGCTCAAGTTTTGACTAGCTACTAAGGCTTGGTGATCAAGCAAGTCTAAGCAATATGATCAAGCATGTTGATAAGAACACATACATCAACATACACAACTCTTATCAAGGGCTACATCAAAGGTAACAAGGCACCAAACTCATACAACTACTCAAACATACTTATATTCAACATAATAAACATGAACATAGACAAAAGAGAGAAAGGAAAATGAAACTTATCAAGGTTCCAAGCTCCACTCTTCAAGTCCAAGTTCTTCTAAGTAAAAAGAACTATTTACATCTAGTTTTTGTGGACACAAAGTCGTTTCTTTGTCAGCAAAGTGCCACTCTTTGGTTTTTAAGACAAAAACTACCTAATATACTAAACAACTAATGGAATAGTAAACTAAATATCTAATCTAACTTATCTAATAACTTATCTAACCTAAAAATATCTCTAAAGTGCCTGCCAACATTGTCTCCTTGCCTTCAGAAAGCCTAAGCCGCCTTAGTCACTTCATGCATTTGTTTGTCTAATACTCAGCTTTTATTTCACTTCTGTCCGTCTGGTCTGGCGTGCGTCGAGTGCACCTGACGTGCGCCAGCTTTCATGATTTTGCTTCACTGAGTAGAAATAGTTGTCTGAATGATCTGTCATTCTTGCTACGGCTATGTGGCATGTGCTAAAGAGCTTGGCGTGCGCTAGAAGACTACTTCGTGACTTCCTTCTTATCCGGCTTCGCATGTGTGCTCGATCATCCATCACCTCTCTTCGAATAGGCCGGGTAGCTACGGTTTAAACTATTTTTTGCAACATTTTGCCTTGTCGAGTCCATCTTGCTTGCTTCCTCGAGGTCTTGGTCGTGCCTCCTTAGATAATTGTCCGTAAAGCTCCTAAGAAAACAAGAAAACATAAGAAATGAACAAACATGACAAAAGTACAAAATGTACATATACAAGACATAAACAAAGAAAAACTCGTAAAGACAATGAATAAAAATGCTAAACATGCACTAAAATATCCATAAGTAATGAGTGTTTTTGACACTCATCAACTACACAGCACAAGCGTGATAGAGACGCTTTTTTAGCCTGAAAAAAGAAAAATTCTACTGCACATCACATCTTGCTTAGTGCTATGATGGATGATATTACTAGGTAGTTTCGTGTCTATGACATTGCCAAAGATTTGTATGATGCTCTTAAAGAAAGATTCGGGAGGCTATCTGTCTTAAAGCTACATGCTTTGATGATAAGATTTGACAGTTATAAGAAAAGCCTTGATCATTCGATGAAGAAGCATCTCAGGCAAATGTCAAACATGATAAGTAAGCTGATTGAGGCCAGCCACGTGCTCAATAATGAATAGTAGATCCAGGATATTATTTGTTCCTTACCTACCAATTGGGAATACATGAAAATAACTCTTACCCATGCGAATAATGTTACGACAATTGAAGATGTGACCTATCACCTTGAGTTAGAAGAAGATCATCTTCTAGTTATTAAGGTACACCCTGAAGGTCACATGACTCAGTCTAGTGGCACAGGGGGTAAAAAAAAGAAGTTAGAAAGGGCCAGGATAAGAAAAATGAGAACTAGAGCAAAGCTGAAAATCCTGAAACTAGTGAGAAGAGTTCTAGGAATAAGAAAAAGAGAAAGTTTAACATCAAGAAAGTTAGATGTTACAATTGTCAGAACAATGGTTATTTCACTAAGAACTGCACAGGAGAAAAGAAGGTACGTAAGGTTCACTCATGTGTGAGTAAATTATATGTATCTAGTTGTGTTCTTCTATCTGAAACTCATCCTATGTGGGTGATTGATTCAGGAGCGATAAACCATATAACAAATGATCATGAAGCTTTTGTTGATTTTTGACAATTATCGGTTGTAGCAAAACATATTTTTGTTGGTAACAACGCATGAGTAGATGTGAAGGGTATGGGTACATGTAAATTAAACTTGTATCGAGGATGTACCATACTTCTTCATGACGTGTTATTTGCTCCTGAAATTTCCCGAAACTTAGTTTCTATTTCAGCTTTGACGGCTCTTGGTTTTCGATTGTTGTTTTAATGTAATTCTGTGAGTTATTTTTAGAACATATATTTTATGGATCTGGTTATATATCTGATGGTTTTCTTATCTTGGATGTTGTTTGGTTATCAAAATCTTGTTTTTCATTTATCACTAATGTGAAAACATCTCAAGAAGATGTTAATTTATGGCATTCTAGATTGGGTAATATTGGTCAAGATTGCATGAACTGTCTAGCTAAGGTAGGACTGTTAAGTAATTTAGAAAAAGCTATACTACTGACATGCGAACATTGTCTAGAATGAAAATTAGTAAGAAAACCATTTGGTAAAGGAAATAGAGCCAACTTTCCACTACAATTATTCCATTCTGATATCTGTGGTCTAATGAATGTGAGGGCTAGACATGGAGTGTTTTACTTCATCACATTTATAGATGACTATAGTAAGTGTGGTCTTGTCTATTTGATTTCTCACAAATCTGAAGCACTAAGTTGTTTAAAGATTTTTATGAATTTTGCTGAGAATCAACATGATCAAAAGATTAAGGCCTTACGAACATATCATGGCCGTGAGTATCTTTCTGATAAATTTAATACTCTACGTCAAGAAAAAGGAATTGAACATCAGTTGTCCATTCCTTATTCACCTCAATAGAATAGGGTAGCAGAAAGAAGGAACATAACCCTTCTTGATATGGTGATATCTATGATGGCACAAGAAAATTTGCCTATATCTTTTTATGGAGATGTGCTTTACTGCCACATATGTTCTAAACTGAGTCCCATTTAAATCTGTCACTACCACTCCTTATGAAATATGGACAAGTCATAAACCCGATCTAAGCTACTTGAGACCATGTGGGTGTGCATCTTATGTCTATTCTACCTCTAGTTCTTTTGGTAAATGAGGACCGAGAGGTAGAAAAAGTATCTTCATAAGATACTTTGAAGTATCAAAAGGATATATTTTCGTAGGTGAACTCGAAAATGGATAAGTGACAAAATTTGAATCACAAGAGATCACATTCTTAGAGAATGATTTTCCAAAATTAGGAGATGTAAGAAGTGACTTTACGCTATATGAAATTGATGAGGCAGAATCATTTGGATTGCTCCAACCGAGTGAGAGAATTATTAAGGAGGAAAATCAAGTTTTTCCATCTCAAAAAGATCTGGTAGTTCACGATCCTAGTGGGAGTACATTTTTAAATTCTAGTGGGAGTATGGATTATCCCTTTAGTGGGAGTACTATTCTAGGTTATGATAAATATATCAGAGATTGAATGTGCTGGTAATACTTTCTTGACATCATTGAAAGATAACAATAGTCCAAGTGAGATTCTTTTGGCAAGATTCTTTTGGCAATCCTACAAGATCAGGATGAACCTAAGAATGTTTTTGCTACTCTATCATTTCCCGATAAAAATGAATAGATTAAAGCAATGGAAGAAGAGATGGCTTCGATGGAGAAAAACCATGTTTGGAAATTGGTTGATCTACCTAATGGATGTAGGGCAATTGGGAACAAGTGGGTTCTCAAGATTAAGTGAAATGCTGATGGCTGTATCGAAAGGTACAAAGCTTGCTTATTTGCCCAAGGATTCAAACAACAGGAAGGAATAGACTATGAGGAGACTTTCGCACCTGTTATGAGATTTACATCCATTAGGATAATTATGGCTATGGTAGCGAATTTAGACCTTGAGCTACATCAAATAAATGTTAAGACTGCTTTTCTCAATGGAAAATTGGATGAAGAAATATATATGATTCAGCTAGAGGGCTACATCCAAAAAGGCTGTGAACGTAAAGTTTGCAAATTGATGAGATCAGTTTATGGCCTTAAACAGTCTTCTCGACAATGGTATATTCATTTTCATAATACGACCATGTCGCATGATTTTAGAATGATTGACAAAGATCATTATGTCTATTTGAAAAGTTCAGCTAATAAGTTTGTCATTATCACTCTGTATGTAGATGACATACTAATAGCTGGAAATGACAAGGGATATCTTAATGAGCTCAAAGTTTGGTTTTTGTCCAACTTTGAAATGAAAGATATAAGTGAAGCTAATTACATTCTTAGAGTTAAGATTACAAGAAATTGCTCGAAAAGGCTATTATCTCTTTCATAAGAGACATATATCCGTAAAGTAGTAGAGCGATTTAATTATAATAAATACAATCCCAAATATATACCTATTATCAAAGGCAATTATCTTAATAAAGACATATGTCCTATAACTGCCCAACAGAAAAAGGATATGATAAAAATCCCTTATGCTAATGCAGTTGGTTGTCTGATGTATGCAATGATGTGTACAAGACCAGACATTTGCTATGCTGTTAGAATGGCTAGTAGATATCAGTCTAACCCAGGTCAAGCATATTGGAAAGTAGTTAAGGGAATTATAATATACGTGAATACGACTGCAGAATACTCACTGGTTTATCAAGGTCAAGACCTGATATTGAGAGGTTACACCGATGCTGATTGGGGTGGTGATGTGGATGAAAATAGATCTACATCAGGATATGTCTTCACACTTGACGGAGGTGCTATTTCATGGAGTAACAAGAAACAAAAGTATGTTTCTCTATCAACTATAGAGGCTGAGTACGTTGCTTCTACGGCAGCTGTACAAGAGGCAGTTTGGTTGAAGAGTTTTTTGAACCATGTATCCCTAACTGACTCAAAAGGACTAGTGAGCTTATTCTGTGATAATCAAACGTCAATAGCTTTTGCTAAGGATCCTAGATACCATAGTAGCAAAGCACATTGGCATTATCACTTTGTTAGGGATATGATTGCACATAAGGAGGTTAGGATAAAATACATGTCTACGCATGATATGATAGCGGATTCTATGACCAAGGTTGTATCCAAAGATATGTTTGAGAAATACGTTAGATCCTTGGGATTGCATAGATGTTAATGTTTTTTGTACATATTGTAATGAATCAATTATTCAATATAATATAGTTATTTTAGCAATACGATTGTGTAAATGTTCCTTTTTTGAGAAACATTTACAAGATAATGTGAGATAGAGAAGTAATCCACTCACATGGGTGTTTACCTCAGTGGGAAGTAACGAGTTGATTCCTTGATAAGAAGAGGCAGTTTTATGAACATCATTATATCGAGTGCCTGTTCTAAAATGTTGATGTTGTCTTGCTTAACTACAAGAATAGTTCTTGTTAAAGTGCGAGATTAGTTATAATGCAAGCATTTGTTACTGTATTGAATTTTCTGTAAATTCAAATGATAAGATATAAGTGGAACTTATCATTATCTGCCTATATAGCCTAGAACAGTTTTAAGTAAACTAAGGCCGTTGTTCAGTAAAACATCAAGGCTGATGCCTTAGTATGATGTTAATGTTTGTATCACATGCGCTCCTTTTTGAAGGAATGAACATCATAAGACGTGGATAGTACCATGTTTGCTTAGTCGACCAATGGATGGGAAATCATTATGTGATTTCTGTTTCTCTCTCCAACTAATCCCTTTTAATTTTTGAATTCATGTCAGAAAACACTTTCTCCAATTAATCACGTACTGGTCTTCTCATTTTGACTTACTGGTTTTCTTTTTATGCTGTACTGGTTTTATCCTAGTGACTTATTGGTTATCTTGTTATGCGGTACTGGTTGTCTCGTTAAACTGTGCTGGTGTTCTAATTCTAACTTGCTGGTTTTATCTTTGTGACCGACTGGTTATCTTTATGATGTACTACTGGTTTTCTGTTTATCACATACTGGTTTCTCCTTATTACTTATTGGTTTTTTCGTTATAACTTACCAGTTTTCTAGTTCTAACGTACTAGTTTTTTAGTTATGACGTACTGGTTTTCTCCTTATGACTTACCGGTTTTTTTGTTACGACCTACTAGTTTACATCTTTTGACCAACTAGTTTTCTCGTTTTGACCTACTGGTTTGTTTGTTAAGACGTACTGGTTATATCCTTATGACTTACTAGTTTTATCGTTATGACGTACTAGTTGTTTCGTTATGACATACTGGTCTTATCATTATGACTTACTGGTTTGATCCTTATGACGTACTGGTTGTTTCTTTAAGACGTACTAGTTTTATCCTTATGACCTACTAGTTTTATCCCTATGACGTACTGGTTTTATCCTTATGACTTACTAGTTTTATCCTTATGACATACTGGTTTTTTCATTATGACTGGTATTCTTCTTACATCTTTTGACCAACTGGTTTTCTCGTTTTGACATACTGGTTATATCCTTATGACTTACTGGTTGTTTCTTTATGACGTACTAGTTTTATCCTTATGACTTACTAGTTGTTTCTTTATGACGTACTGGTTTTATCTTTATGACTTACTGGTTATATCCTTATGACTTACTGATTTTATCATTATGACGTACTGGTTGTTTCATTATGACATACTGGTTTTATCCTTCTGACATACTGGTTTTACCCTTATGACGTACTGGTTGTTTCGTTATGACTTACTGGTTTTATCCTTATGACTTACTGGTTGTATCCTTATGACTTACTGGTTTTATCGTTATGACATACTGGTTGTTTTGTTATGACGTACTGGTTTTATCCTTATGACATACTGGTTTTATCCTTATGACGTGCTGGTAGTTTCGTTATGACGCACTGGTTTTGTCCTTATGACTTACTGGTTTTATCCTTATGACGTACTGGTTTTTTCATTATGATGTACTGGTATTCTCTTTTTGACTTACTGGTTGTTTCTTTATGACGAACTAGTTTTATCCTTATGACTTACTGGTTTTATCCTTATGATGTATTGATTTTTTCATTATGATGTACTGGTATTCTCCTTTTGCCTTACTGGTTTACTTCTTATGACTTACTATTTTTTTCGTTATGACTTACTAGTTTTTTTCTCTCTCCAATCAACTTCCAAAATTTACGTACTGATTTTTTGGTTTTGATGTGCTGGTTTTCTCAAATTGAAGTACTGGTTTTCTCATTATAACGTACTGGTTTTCTCGTTATTACTTAATGTTATTTTTGATATTGGTCTTTTTTATTTTTTGTTGTTAGTCTCTCATCGAGTGTTCTTTATGTTGCATTATAGACTCACTTCCACGGGTTGCTTCGGACGATGACGAAGGTTTTTTACAATGGAATAACAATTCACCAGACCTAGAAAGTGCGTTATCAAGTGTTGAAAATTTAACAGTTTTCTCATTTTGACTAACTGGTTTTCTCGTTATGACTTGCTGGTTTCCTCATTTTGACTTGCTGGTTTTCTCGTTATGATCTGCTGGTTTTGTCGTTATGACTCGCTGGTTTTCTCGTTATGATCTGCTAGTTTTTTCGTTATGGCTTGCTGGTTTTGTAGTTATGACTTGCTGGTTTTCTCGTTATGACTTGCTAGTTTTCACGTTATGGCTTGCTGTTTTTGTAGTTATGACTTACTGATTTTGCTCATTATGTTTTGCTGGTTTGCTCTTATGACTTGCTGGTTTTCTCGTTGTAACTTAGTAGTTTTCTCGTTATGACTTGCTGGTTTGCTCTTAGGAAACAAGATCGAAGAATTGGAAAAGAAAGCAAATTGGGCAAATCTCCAATTTCAAACAGTTGAAGAAGTTCATGTTTTTTACAGATTGTATTCTATCAGAAAAGGATTTACTATGCACAAAGATTATGCCAAAAAGGGGAAAATAAATGGACACAAGACTAAGGAGGTGCGGTATATCCGGGTTCTTTGCAACAAGGATTGAAAAACCAACAACTGATAAAGCTAGAAATTGTGATCGGAGAGGACAAAGGACAAAATGCAAAGCAAGGATTTTATTCCACTACTCAACCGATAAAGGTCTTTACTTCTTGGCGGACTGGGTAGTTGATCATAACCATGAATTGGTACCTCAGGATTTAGCTTATTTACTGAAGAGCAATAGGAAAATGACTACTTTCTAGAGAGCAATTTCCAGGATCCACAATGACGCCAGTATGAGGAACAAATCATCGTTCGAAGTTATGGTGAAAGCAGCTGGAGGGGTGGAGAACCTTGGGTTTCTTAAAATAGATTTGAAGAATTGGTTGGGTGGACAACGACAAAGAGCAATGAAAAAAGGCGAAGCAACAGCGTTGCAAAAATATTTCAGGGATGAGGCCTTTCGCAACCCCGCATTTTATTACGAGGTCCAAGTAGACATTGATGAACAGATTACCAACATATTTTGGGCGGACTAGAAAATGCGGTTGGACTACCAACTTTTTGGAGATGCAATTGTCTTTGATACCATGTATCGGACAAACAAGGACTACAGACCATTAGGTAATTGATGTAATCTAAACTAATTTACTATTTTCATCAAACCAGTATCTCTCATGCATCAAACCAGTATCTTTATGCAGCAGACCGGTATATCTCATGCATCAAACCAGTATCTTTATGTAGCAAACCAGTATCTCTTGTGCATCAAACCAGTATCTGTAATATATTTTTGGTGGTGTAGGTTTATTTGTAGGGTTCAACAACCACCGAGAGACGAGTATATTTGGCGCAGCTCTAATGTTTGACGAGACCACTGAATCATTTGAATGGCTATTCAATACGTTTTTACGGTCCATGGAGAATAAGGCACCAAAAACAATATTCACTGACCAAGCCCAAGCCATTGCTAATGCCGTAAAATCTGAATTCACTGGTACGCCCCAAATATTTCACGTTGGACATATATCTTATTAATGGTTTTCTATATATTGTAGGTACATACCATGCTCTTTGTACGTGGCACATTTTGGAGAATGTGAAAAAAAGACTCAGTCATCTTTATACACGGCAAGTTTATAAGGCTTTCAGAAAAATGATCTATGACGTTACCAGTGAAGAAGAATTTCACTTAGCTTGGAACATGATGGTTGAAGAGTGTTTTTCCCCAGAAGGGAACGATTGGTTAAATTGGATTTACGGATTCCGGAAAAAGTGGTCATCGGCATGGGTTTGTCAACACTTCACTGCTAGTATGGTCACAACACAGTTGGCGGAGTCATGTAACGCCAATGTGAAACGGTATTTACAACCAGACTACAACTTGGTAGAATTTTTTACTCATTTCAACAATATGGTGAATAGCACTAGGAATGCAGAGAGGCAATCAAATTACAATGAAAAAGTTAAATTGCCTCTTAACAAGCATCATACTTGTCCATTGGTCACATCCGGCGAGGTGTATATGCACAAAATATTCTTGAAGTTCCAGCGCCAATATGAAGAATCTATTTCGTACTTGATTCAAGAAGTATTTGAATTAGACAACTTGCCAGGTAACTACGACTTTTCACCTTTAAATAACTAACTGGTTGCATTCACTGGTTAGCAAGTAATAACTCACTGGTTCAATGTGTTACATACTGGTATGTATTCATTTCATAACTAGTTTGCATGTATTACTCACTGGTTGAAAGTGTTCACATACTGGTCTGTATTTGTTTTGACACTGGTTTTCTGAATTGTCTTACTAGTTTAAATTGTTGAATTAGTGGTTGGTGTAAGTAACATAATTTCTTAATGTAGGGGACACTGTTCGGTATAGTGTTTTCAAGAGGGGTGCTGATACAAATGTGTTTGATTCAAGACTGGTGGACATTCAGAAGAATAAAATACTGCTCACGTGTTCTTGCCGTATGTACGAAACACTTGGAATAATTTGCAGGCATATAATGAAGGTTATGACAACTTTGAGTAGTTTTGCTGATGGAGCAAAATTCATTTCTTTGCATGATCATTATATTTTGAGGAGGTGGACGAAAAAGGCAAAAGAGGGTATGAATTTATCAATTGATGAGCTGAAGAAGGATAGCAATTTCAATCAACACTACCAGTATTTGACATACAAGATGAATTATTTGGCTACCCTGGTGTCTTTGGATTGGGATGATGTCAAAGATGTTGACAAAAATCTGAATAGAATGATCGATCAATATTCAAAAACGATCAGTAACAGGTAAATGCGCAGCCTAGTTGTTGATGACACGTGTTTTTAGGACAATGATGACTTGCTGGTTTTCTCGTTATGACTAGCTGGTGTTCTTGTTATGACTTACTGGTTTTCCACTTATTACGTACTGGTTTTCTCGTTACGACCTACTGGTTTCTTCCTTTTGACTAGATTGTTTTCCACTTATTACGTACTGGTTTTCTCGTAATGACTAGCTAGTTTGCTCTTTTGACTTGCTGGTATTGTCGTTTTGACATGTGTTTTTTCATTATATTTCACTTGTTAGTTTACTTTGCTTGTCTTTAAGGTGCTCCTGTGCTACAAGACCCACAAGATCTACATGATGATGAAAGCAGTCAACCAATTTCAATGTTTTGTGGGAAAACAATCAAAAAACACAGCAATCCTAACAAGTCCAGGATGAGGTTTAAGAGCGTTAATGAACAAGAGTGTGAAAAATCGAGGAGAAAGCACCGGAGAAAGACCCAGAAGCAACGAAAAAATGTAACAGTTAGCAACATAGATGTTGTAGATTTTGATGATTGTATGATAGACATAGATTTGAATCAACTACCAATGTGATGAATGGTTTG
>SOPF01014645.1:0-37317 GCA_012979155.1 Hypericum perforatum | reverse complement strand
GCACTTCCCTGGAAAGAAAAGTTGTCAACACAATTTCAATTTCTGGTTGCAACTAGTTGCAAGATAGGAACTTTCTGTAACTACCCAATAAACAAACATCAAAAACACTCTCATCTTTCAGCCAATTTGTTCTTTCCCTCCCTAGAAAACCCAACTTGGATCATTATCCGATTAGTTACTTGCAAGAAACGAACTTTATGAATCAAAAACAGTCAAATTTCAAGCAAATTACAAGTACTGTCAAGGAAATCAACATTTTTTGTTCTTTCCCAAGATAACCCAAGATTTTGATCCTCTTAGTTACAACCTAATAAAGTTCCAGCCTTGAGACATTTTTCACTTGCAAGGAACAAACTTTATGAATATTTCCATGAAACCAATCTCAAAGCAGTCAACTTTCAAGAAGATTACAAGTACTAGTCAAGGTAATCAACAACTTTTGTTCATTTCCTATAAAACCCAACATTTTGATCCTCTTAAGAAACTAACTGAAAGGGAGATGAGTACTGTATCTTCTTCCCCTTAGGGTCATCGCCTTCTTCCATCTTCTTGCTTCCTCGTGAGATGGTGGTTAAGAGTTTTAACAGAAAAGTATTTTGGGCGCCAAGAAGCAAAGAGGTGGGAAAACAAAAGAAAATGGTGAAATGGGTGGGTGGGCTCAGAGGAAAACAGAGGAGGTGGTCTATATATACACACATGATGGGCCTTCAGGCCCACAATGTGATTACATTTTAGGGAAATTCAAGTATTTTCAATTGAACTTGAGTATAAGAGGAGGTGGGTATTCTATCTTAGAAATTCTTTTCTCAAAATGTATGAACTTGAGTTGGGAATTATAAGAGGCAACGATTTCTTTTGAGAAATGGTGGGCTCACTGAGTTGGAGAAATGGGTGGGTACATGATGGTGAAAACTGAAAATACTATCGGGTTCTATCCGAGGAAAATAATCATTTAGTCAATTAGTCAGACCATTTCTTTAATAATATTTCTTTATCCAGGGTGAAATACTATCGGGTTCTATCCGAGGAAAATAATCATTTAGATTGGTTATTGGTGTCTGAGAAAAATATGCATTCTATAAACAAGGTCATTTGTTTTTATATTATTCTATTTGTGCTAACAATGGTTCCTTTATATTAAGTTTTCCATAGGCTTATATATATACTTCTTCAATATCTTAAATCAATAACCATTTTGCATAAAAAAATTATAAGGATATGACTGGCATCTCGGAAGAAAACTCCAACATTTAATAGTACAGAGTTCTTTATATACATTTAATGAATACAATAATCATTATTTTTAATTGTTTTTCGCAAATCAAACTTCTTCCAATAGAGCTTTCTTTTTCTTTAAATTTTTTCTGTAGTTTGTATTTCCATAACCTTTTCTAGCCAATAGAAAACATTACAACTGCATCTTCTCCCACGTTACCAGAGATCTTAAGGAGCGCTGGGAGCAGAGAGAACTCTCCAGCAATTGCTAAAGAGTTGTCCATTTCCGATGGAGATCAGGCTCGCATGGACGGGCTTATATTCTAGACACTTGAAGGAGCTCGTTTTTCTAACCCAATTGTATTTCCTCTCTTAGATTTTAGTTTTTTTTTTTTTTGGTAGGTCTCTTAGGTTTCAGTTATATGGATTGATTGGATACTCTAACATGGCTCCTCATATTATTACGGTTGTTGTTATGTTGTGACTACTGTAAAATTGTTCTAGCAATCATATGTTTTGAACTTTATGTCATCAAATTCATGATCCATCACATTTTATTAATTTTATCTCGGATCTTAAGATGGTCGTGTTTATTCTCTTATATTTTCGTGAACTATTTAAAAAAGTAGGAATTTCTACATACCCAATTAAATTTTATGTATCCTTACAACAACAAAAATGATATTTTTACTTTTACTATATCATCGGTCCATATCATGCGATTTTGATGTTATGACATGATCACCACAAAATTAATGCGGACTTACTTTGTAATGTACCCTGGGATATATCCCATCGGGAGAGGAAAATTTGATTTGCCCAGTCGCTGCAGAAGGCGATCCTGTCCGTGGAGATGAAGAGAAGTCCGGCGATGGGGCCGGCGGCGGTGGATAAATAACACTGGGAGGCCTTAAGAAGCTTCTCTCCTTCTCCGACACGAAACATTTTTCTGAAGACTTTTGTCACCCCTCCTACTTGCAGGATCCTTGCTCCCAAGCTCAGCTTCCCCTTCAAAATTTCTGTGACCTTGGTCCACAATCTCACTCCAATCACGTGCAAATGATCTAACGAACGGTTTCGATGGTCGAACTCAATTCGGATCTAAGTCACCAAGAACTAACTAAATTTGTACATGAAGTCTTTAAGGATGTTAGGAAATTAACCATGCAATCTCGGGATAATTGGCATGAATCCCCGTTTCCAGTATAGCCTCTACCTTGTCTTGGTTAGTGTGATTATTTGTGATGTATATATAACCAATCCACTAATAAAAATATATCGACTAGAAAATAAAGAGTCAATCGCTGTAATTGGAATTGTTGGAGGCTAGTAACTACAAAAAATGATTCAACTGGTAAAAAGTGGTAATTATTTGCATCAAAAAGTGATTATAGTGATTACTTGAATCACTTTTTACCACTTGAATGTCGCAAGCAGTTCCTTGGGTGTACTCTTCAAATTTTTTTTTCAAGCCTAGATTAACAACTTGATGGAAGTTTAGACTTTATTTTCTAAAGCGCACGTTATATATGAGTTGAGCCGAAGTTATAGGCTAGACGTTTATATACAAAGAGGAACTAAGGTTGGTTAGTGGTGGACACTCTTTAACTTAAACCTTTTTCTTTGCCTTAGTCATCCAGGGATCATCAGTGAGATGATACGACGAAACTGAGTCACAAATATTTATTTAGCAGAATTATTTATTAATGAAAGCCCATAATGTCACCAAGTCATTAGCTCTTCGGCGGATATTAGAACTGAAATGGAACGAAAATCGACTCTCTGAAATGGATTTATACACGTCACTACAGTTCATGAAAACAGAAAGATTTAAATGAGCGGTATGAAAAGTCGATTGGTCATGCCATAAGGAATTAAACTGAAATTTTCTGAAAAATTAACATCGTTGGGCATCTTATTATTTTGATTTTCTTTGTCTTGAATTCTTCAAAAGCTTGGCGTGAGTTTCATCCAAAATTATCGCAATCTTTAAGTATCTGAAACTGTGATACACGGTTGTCACAAATTATCTGTAACTGACATGCTCCATGTATGATTATTAAACATTGACAGTGAAACAAATAACTTTTAAAGTGTAATCTATTTGTTGAAAACCTTTTTCACACTTCAAAAATCACATTCGGTTTGAATTTAGATTGGTTCATGCATTTTGTACGGTTGTTATTTGGTCTAGAAGAAAAAGCACTTCTATAAACACCATGGCTAACCATGTGCAATGGTATCAGAGACTCAACAATATGATAACTAATTAATTGGTTCGTAGTTTGGAAGGTTCTTCTTTTCTTTGAGAAGCCATGCAGATAAAGAACACATTACTTAATCAATAGGATGTCGGCTGGTTTTGGCTGGCCATATATTCTCCTATTTTCTAGTTTAATCTTATAAGCGCGTATTGAACAATGATTTTTTTAATAGATGGCAATTGCAATATCTCCCAAGGCGCTGATAAAGGTAGCCTTACAACACCAAAAAGCAGTTTCAAAATAGAATTAGCTAAAGCAACAAAAGACCTCCATCTTCTTATAAGTTTATTTTTATTTCAAAAAGAGAGAATATACATATTTACAACTTCTGGATGTTAAATCTCTGTAACCACAAAATTATTGTCACAACCTGTTAAATTTCTCCTACCACGAGGTTATGGCCATAGTGTGTCAAATCTCTCTCCACCAAGCAACATTAGACCACCATATCGCAGAAGGAACAAAAGACGTCGGATGTTATGATGAGATTTCTCCGGTTGTCCTTGATCAATAACTCTAGTTTTTCTCTTGTTCAAACCCCTATGATATTTACGTTTTTGTTAGGTACAATATTTATATCAACTGTTACACCTTAACATAAATTGATCACAGACTTTTTGTCAATTTTTATTATGTATTTTAATATCAGATAAATTATCTTTTTGATATGATATTGAAATGGTCTGTATGTGAGACTCAAGCTGATAATGAACAAAAATTCTGATATCTTTTAACATTATCTTGGGTGAAATTTTAGTTCTCACCCAAAATATATAATAATAATAATAATACATGTTTAACGAATTATAAAACAATGATCAGAATTTCAGATCTTGGTAACTAGTAAACTCTCTCCGTTCATCTAGATATACACGTATCAATTACAAAGCCCAAGCTTCGACCAAATTCAAACTTAAACTACCTCATCTTTTCCAAAAGAAGAAATATACTGTACTTGCTCCTAGCTGTCTATTGGTAGAAAAAAAAAACTGAACATTAAATTTCCATAATTATCGGAAAGTGAGATCAGCATCTGAGATAATCTTCAGAAGAATCTGGAAGGTTTTCTTGTAATTTAAGAAACCCATAAACCAGAAATCAAAATCATCCACAGTAACAATCTCCATGTACTTCTCTGATGGCTTCTTCACATTCTCACTCTGTCTAACTCGTTCATGGTTGCAATGAATTCGGATATTTACCTTGTAATGAACTCTAATGGAATTGCCATTTGGTGAAGAGAGCTCAATTGATCTCTCACTGCAGAAGGCAACTTTGGAAGTGGATATGAACAAGATGCCTCCAATCGGTCTTGATGTTGTTGATAAAGAACATTGAGAGGCTTTCAGTAATTTTTCATCTTTCTCTACTGTAAATAATTGTCTAAATATCTTCTGCATTCCACCAATTCGTAAAACTTTAGCCCCTAAGCTCAGCTTCCTTTTTATTATTTCTCTGATCTTGGGCGTCAATCTCACTGCATTTCCATTCGATTATAATATGTTAGCAAAAATCAATTTCAACTTCGAGTACCAAATATTCATCTAGTATGATGACCAAGTTCGAATCAGTTATGATTAAATAAGTTCTTACCAATATCAAAGTTGTTCGCCTTCTTGCCGGGCTTATTCGTGCTTAAAATTCTCGACTCTGCTTTACCTTGACTTGGATCAGACTGTGCATCAGATTGAGGTGCATACTCGAAAGCTGGAGCCTTCATGGAAATTGCTAGTTTGCAGAACATTGGAAGTCCAAGGACTTGATCTTGGTATTGGCTCTTCATTGCTTGACTTGATCTTGGTAGAAATGGCTCCAACTTAAAATGATTTTAGGTATCAAGTGATATTTAATTAATAGAGGAAGATGTGCTTGCTAAGATTGCTTGAACCATTTGGTATGGCCCTATTTATATAGGGGGCTTGGTTAAAAGATGTAGCTTCGAGTCAAGAGTTATATGACTTACGTAGACATGGCAAGAGTAAATTAAAGACTACCAAATAAAGTCCTTTTTCACTATATGAGTCAGGATTGGCTCGTCAAAAGCGGTAAAAGAATAGATAAAGGTCGATTGGTCATGTGATCACAACTTTGGCTCCCTAGAAGAAAGTTGCTGTAGAAAATTGGTGCGACACAATCCTAAAATTTGTATATTTAATCCAAAATGTTAAGAAGAGCAACAACCTAACATGGACATTTTTTGAATTCAAGCCATTAAAAATGAGTAAGTATCTAATACATGTTAAGACAGTTTTGTTATATTTACATAATCATTTTGTACTCAAACTTGGATTATAAAGTATTTTGTAGCAATTGGGGCAAGAGCTTTCAAATAAGTTGGATGGTGATTTTAATTTGCCTCTCCTTTTTGAGTAATGCTGACCCTCTTCCTGTGTGGTCAGTGATCATGATCCGATCTGGCATTTTAGCTTTTTGATGCTGTCCTCCCTCCATTTTTATATCAAGATAAGAAAAGTGTGCTCAATAGCGAAAAAAAAATGATAATAAAGAAAAATTGTGGGTCACCAAAAAAAAAAAGAACATGGTTACGTCACAAAACACCTACAAACACTAAAACATATAAAAGATGTCCTACGAGGTCAACGTCCAAGCTAGCTTTCATACTGCATGTATTTCAAACCATCTGCATCTTTCCGGCTCAATTTAAATTTGCGGATTCTGAGAAGATTCCATCCAAAGCTATTATTGACCGAATCACCGACACAAATGGAGGCAACATGTACACATATACTTGGAGTTTCGGGCAGGCCAAAAAACTTTGGAGTTTAAAGGCACAAATCAGTTCCAACATGGTTTTATTTATGTTTTTTTAAGCTTATGGACAATGAGTAGACTATTTTTCACACGTCTTGTACATCCAAAAGAGATCGTAGGAGCACAAGGAACCATGGTCTCGTGATTTTACAGTAACTAGTAGGAGAATCTTCCCGCTTATAATCTAAACCAATACACTCGTAATTTTCTCTCTTACAATCTCAATAATGTCTTTTTCATTCGTAATATTTTAACTAAAAAATATCTTTAAAAAATCGTAGTTCTTATGCTAATTGGATCGATCGCATTGCTTCAATTGCTTATTTCTTCTTACATGTGACATGGAAAAGCAATAAAAAAGCTTAAGAGAATCCTGGATCATAGGAGAAATTTTTGAACAGCTGTAATTGGTTCCAGATGTTTCTACCTTAAAGAATGATCGAACGTGGCTGGCTGGTTCTTCAAAATGTTGCAAATATGTGTACCACTTAGATGCATATAAAAGGAAAAATCTTGAAGGGTCACAGAGGCCAGATCAGGTGGGGCAGGAACTACGTATGCATGTAGGGATGATGTAAGGTGTTCTTTTAATGAGGTGGAATTGCATTTGCACAGTCCACAGCAGTGGCCTTTGTCTTAACACTTAAGGAATGACCCTTCGAGAAAAAATACTGAACGAATGAGATGTCATCTAAATCATTACTTCTTTTTTATATTTACGGATTAACGATTAATTTCATTGCTCAACATGCTCGGCGCTATCAAGAAATGCAACTATCTTTATTTAATCTAATTACTTTATCAACTTGACCAACTCAATGTCACATGTAAGTAGCCTTGATTTTCCATTTTAACTGTCACCAGTTAACATGTAGTTATGATTTAAAGTCCGTTGACCGCAGCTACGATTATAAACCGCAATTGTAGATGTGAGCTCAGAGATACTGTCACGATTTGAGTCTTTTTTAAGTAAAATTTACATTGTCAAATCGCATTCTCGCGATATAGCACCACGAGTGCCAAGTCTTTTCGGCCCTTCGATGACACGATTAGAGTTATTTAGAAATGATCCCATCGGCCAACAATGCCACGGAGTTATTTAGAAATCGATGTCACGATTAGAGTTGTGAGTGAGTGTAAGATACATAATTAATGCGTCGGACTCAACTTGATTAAGTATGTTACATTCAGGGATTTTGGTAATTCGGGATCTTAGTTTATACAGTAGAAAATAAAATATGTCATTATTATAATATATAGTAAATCGGTAAATGTCTTTCAAATATTGCTTAGATATTTTTTTTTTGGAGAAGTCAAATATTGCTTAGATATTTACATGTAAATTACAAAATGACCGAATTTCTCCCAGATAATGGTCAAATATACTCTTCCATATGAAGACTGAGGTTTCGAGTTCAAAACCCAACTTTTCCATCGTTTGTTCACTAAGCACAAAAATCTTAAAATATACTTTAGCTAGAACTCCGAGAGGAATATCACATGAGATCAGCCTTTGAGATATTTGAATAATCTTGAACGTCTTCTTGTAATTTAAGAGACCCATAAACCAGAAATCAAAATTATCCACAGTAACAATCTCCATGTACTTCTCTGATGGCTTCTTCACATTCTCACTCTGACTAGCTCTCTTTATCTTCTCAATTGGAATTAACACCTGCATATAATATACAAAACGACATCTTGTTAATAAACATGCACTGACTCGTAAGAAAATGGAATGTTGAAGAACTTGTTAGTGGTTGCGATGAATTCGAATATTTACCTTGTAATGAACTCTAATGGAATTGCCATTTTTGGAAGAGAGCTCAATTGATCTCTCACTACAGAAGGCAACTTTGGAGGTGGATATGAACAAGATGCCTCCAATTGGACCTGAAGTTGTTGATAAAGAACATTGAGAGGCTTTTAGTAATTTCTCATCTTTCTCCACGGTAAATGATTGTCTAAATATTTTCTTCATCCCACCAAATTGAACAACTTTGGCCCCCAAGCTCAGCTTCCTTTTTATTATTTCTCTGATCTTGGGTGTCAATCTCACTGCATATCCATTCAAATATCATATGTCAACAAAAACTAACATAAACATGATATCACATAATCAACTAGTCTGAAATTCAAGTTCAAATCAGTTATGATTAAGCGTCTTCTTACCAATAGCGAAGTTGTTTGCTTTCTTGCCGGACTTATTCGTGCTCAAAATTCTTGACTCTAATTTGTCTTGGCTTAGATCAGATCGGGCATCAGATTGATGTACATATTCCAAAGCTGACGTCTTCATGGACATTGCTAATTTGTAGAACATTGGAACTCCAAGGACTTCATTTTGGTATCGGCTCTTCATAGCTGGCTATTGATCTTGGTGGGATTAGCTCCAATTTGAATTATCTTAAGTAAGTGATATTTAATTAGTAGAGGAAGATGTGCTTGCTAAGATTGCTTGAACCATTTGGTATGGCGATGTATTTATATAGGGAGTTATAATTTTTTTTTTTTGAGAGATCGTATAATACCAGATCATCTAATTTAGCAAAAGTAATTAAAGAGTATTAAATAATGTATTTTTCATGTTATGGGTCTGGATTGGCTCGTCAAAAGTGGTAAAAGAACAGATAAAGGTCGATTGGTCATATGATCACAACTTGGGCTGCCTAGAGGAAAGTTGCTTTCGGGAAGAAAAATCATCGTCGTGTCATAATCTCAAATTGGTAAAAGGTGGGGAACTATCCAGATTTAATACAATATTAAAATTTTCATATTCAACCCAAAAAGTAAAATAATGGATATATGAATTTTTTCACACTTAAAACATCATCAATTTCATAATGAGCGAAGTGAAAATTTTAACATTTTACGTTAGATGCTATATATTCAACTTTAAATAATATTAGAAATTAATCAATACATTAATGAATTTCTTTCGTGTGTTTATAGACTAAACCTAACGCAACAAACTAACTGTTAAAAATTTCTGGACCGTATAGTTTGATTTCAAATGTCGGAGATTGCTACGAAAATTGACAACATAGAACAAACCACAGCTTAATCAGAAAATTAAATTATATTTTATCTTATAAACAATTCATTGCTAGTTCTTGCATCAAGAAGAAGAGCAGCATTTCACCCAAAAAAAGAAGGAAGAATAGCAGCAACCTAGCTTATAATATTTGCAATCATCTGATCAAAATCATTTGATACTTTCTTTTATGCTTAATTAAGGTGGAAGTTATAGTCATGCTTGACGTAAGATCATTTGTAAAGTAGCTATCCTATTAAAAAAATCCGACTAAAACATCTATAAATCTACTTGGGAAAGATACCAAGAAGACTCGCATATCAGAGAGTGACTTTTTAATTCAATCGGAATATTTTGAATTTAAATTTTTAGTAACACAACAATATTAAATACACGTGGAACAATGTTATGGTACCTTTCAAAATCTTGCTCAATTTCAAACTATTAGTTGACCATGTAGTTGTGTAAGTACTAGTTATATCCTCGAATAAGTTGAAGCAAATGGGACAAGAGCTTTCTAATAAGTTGAATGGTGATTTAATTTGCCTCTCCTTTTCAAGTAATGCTTGACCCTTCTCCTCCTAGAGTGGCTAGTTATCATGATCTGATCTGGCATTTTAGCTTTCTGATTCTATCCTCCCTCCACCTTTACATCGAGATAATAAAAAGATCCTCAATGGCGAAATTAAAGCTAGATGATAAAGAAAAGTAGGTTTCACCAAAAATAACATGGTTTTGTCGCAGAACAAGAAAAATATGAAAAAAATAAAAAGATGTACTACGAAGCTAGCTTTCACATCGTATTAGTTTAAGACACATCAGCAACTTTCCAGGCACTAATTTAATTTGCAATATTCCATCCAAATTCATTCTTATCAGAATCACCGATACAAAGGGTGGCATCATGTACACATATAGTTGGAGTTTTGGGCAGGTAAAAAAAACCCTAGATATAAAAGCTTAAATACTGTCCACCAAGTTTTTATATTGTTTTTAAACATCTAATATTTAGAATAAAGTATCATCATATATATTTAGGAAGTGGCTATCTCAGTGATGTATTTTTCATTCATAATGCTTTAACATGAGTTTTTTTTTAAGAACAATAAAGTCATTTACTAGTAATGCCGTTGCCATCTTCGTCTAGATGGTCGTAAATGGCTATCTCGTGCTAACGTGAGTTCTTACAGTAATGCCGTTGCCCTCTTCGTCTAGATGGGCGTTTACCGCAGTGGCAATCACAAATACAACTTGCCAACTCCATAAAAGATAAAACTCCCCAATAGGCGAATCAAATTTCCACCCGGAAAGAGGGAGAGAGATTTTCCATCAGGCTTATTAATTGTCAGTACGTACACATGATGACAGATGAAAAATATAATTAATTACTCCAACTTTTTCTAACACGCTCTGTATGTAACATAATCTATTACAAATTTTATGGAAAAAGCCGAAGCTTAGCTGCATCTTTTCTTCTAATCTTGAATTTGCAGTCACGGACTCTTGCATTATGTCTGCAAGCTTCGAAGACGTATCGAGGCTTAGCTGCATTATGTCTTCCCGCTGCGTTGCCTCGCAGCGGGAAGACAACCAAGTGACCATCAAGCTCCCGTCTTGGCAGCTCTCTTCTTCAAGAACAAAAGGCAACAGTTAATTAGAAGACTTTAGGCATTAAATTTAGAGGATACGAGGTTTGAATTTAATACAAGATAATTTTTTACTATAAATTTATTTTTCATATAAAATTTCAATGATTCATAATGAATTTAGGAATATTAATTATAAAATATTAATAAAAAATAAAATTTTGAAATATATTGCAGAATATTTAAAAAAATATATTACAATTTTTTAAAATAAAATTTATTTGTATATATAAAATTTCAATAATTCATATTGAATATAGGAACATTAATTTTATAATATATAACATATTAATAAAAAATTAAAAATTAATTTCATGAAATATATTTTAGAATATTTAAAAACATTATTTAAAAAATAAACAATTAAATTTTGCCCGAATACCCAAACCAAATTCAATTCTATTTGATTCGTAATTCGATTCGATTCGATTCGTTAATAATTCGATTCAATTCATATATAATTCGATTCGTCGACAATTCAATTCGAATTCGCAATGGTACGAATTGAATTCGGTTTGAGATTTTTATAATTCGTCAAACCGACGAATTCAGTTAGAATTCGATTCAACTTACATTCGTAGTGAATTTGTTTATATATATATATATATATAGAGGTGTAAAAAATCTCAAACTCAATTATTTACTAAACGTTAAATCCTAAACCCTAAACTCTAGAACCTAAAATCCTGAAACTCTAACTCAATTATTTATTAAATCATAAATTTTAAACCCCAAATCTTAAATCCTAAAATCTTAAGCTTAATTATATACTAAACTGTAAAGTTTTAAACCCCAAATCATGAAAGCCTTATACCCGAAATCGTAGATAACTTATTTTGGCGCATTAAGTGCAAACTCAAACTTTAATTTATTTTTTCTCAAAAAAATATTAAACATTTATTCCTTATTTTTTAATTTTTAATTAAATATTTAATATTTAAGAATCAATTCAAATTCAATTCAAATACGAAAGTTTATAATTCGTATTCAATTCATCCTTGGACGAATTGAATATGGTTTAATGTTTTGACAATTCGAATTCGAACCGATTCGAATTCGTTCAAATAAGAACTATGGTCAAGTCTAGGGTGAGCAACAGATGATGATATACCAGTGGCCCTCCCCGCCGTTCTCACTTGCAGGTCACTGCAGACACCATCATCAGCAAGTTTGAATGGTGGAAGGGTTCCTCGCTTCCCTTGTAGGAAGAGCTTGTCTAGTGCATTTAGTTATCCTCAGCTCACTGACGCACTCTATGATGATATACCAGTGGCCAGTTTCGCTCATAGATCGGGTGGACTCGTGTATGAGGAACTTTATATGGATCGGCGACATCCACAGACGGTCCTCCAGTACGGTGTCTTGGGACAGAGTCTGTATCCCAAAAAGGGAAGGCAGCCTCGGGCTCAGATCGATCAGACAGGTGAATCTGGCATTCCTGAGTCACCTCACCTAGACTATCTTATATGGCTCAACACAGTATATGGACTGCATCCGAGCCTGCTTGATCTATAGGACAGACATGACAACCCGGAAGTACGTTTGCTCTTCTATCCTGAGGGAAGTGAGGAACTGCTTACCAGATATTGTTAGGTCTTCACGCGTGCTAGTGGGAGAGGACTCGATAGCCAATTTTTGATTAGATAATTGGTTGGGTTACATCATAGCTGAGAGGGTGGGACTCCCGGAGCATCTTTATTCGCTGTGCACCTTCACGGTTGCAGACTGTTGGTAGGATGGTCGTTGGGTTTTTCATAGAAGATTTTGTGCAGCTTTTCCGGATATTATCCGGGATATCAGACACCATCAGTTGGGTCCCCCAGGCAGTGATAGAACTGTATGGGCCCATTCTAGAGATGGCCTTCTGACTTCTAGATCTACCTATGAGCATCTCCGACCTAGCCACCTCCTGGTTCGTTGGGGATTTTGGATCTGGGATGCGACCATACCCCCTAGGCAATCTGCTCTCTTATGGCATGCTATTCTTGGCGCACTTCCTACTACAGACGTCATGTTCCACAGAGGATTCATCGGCCCGAACATTTGTTGCATGTGTTTGGCCGCTGCCGAGTCTCTTGATCATCTGCTAATCAGATGTTCGATTGCTGCTACCTTTTGGAGGTACATCTTTGGTATTTTTGGGGTCTCGTGGAGGCCATTCTTGAGCCTCAACAAGTTGATCACAAAGGGGATGCAGCAGTGCTTCAGTCCACAGGTGGATCGACTGTGGAGGATAGCTATCGTTTCTGCCAACTGGCTTTTATGGACGGAGCGCAATGCACGCATCTTCAGTGACCAGCGACGGAGCTTAGATATCCTGATTGTTCTACTCTGCAGGTTGGTCAGTGAGACGGTGATCTTTGACACAGGGAGGTGCTTCTCATCAGAGCGTGAGCAGTCACTACTACGAGACCTCCGTATTGCACCGAGCCCAGGTCGGGCTCTGCGTATTGTCGAGGTCACTTGGCGCTGCCCCCTCCGGACTGGCTCAAGTGCAATACAGATGGTAGCTCCTTGGGGGCCCCGGGACAGGGCCGATCTGCAGGGGTATTTTGTACTAGCAGAGGATTTGTCAGGGGCTGTTTCAGTCAGAGCATCTACAGTTGTTTTGCTTTCAAGGCTGAGCTCCTAGCGGCTATCTTAGCAGTTGAGGCAGCACATGAGCAAGGATGGCCCAGACTGTGGATCGAGACCGACTCCATGTATGTCCTCACCAGATTCCAGACCTCACAGGCAGCAGTTCCTTGGAGATGGCGCTCCCGCTGGCTTTGTTTGACACAGATCCGAGCACAGATGCTGATTTGCGTCACACATATTTTCTGGGAGGGGAACTCTGTCGCGGATGCCCTGACACACCTCACGGAGGACGGCTGGTGGCCGAACCTCCTTTCATCGCTCACAGCGTTGGTAGGTCGCGACATGTCAGGACAGCCCTACCACAGGTTTGTTCCTTGAGGACCTTATCATTTTCATCTGAGACCTGCTGTGGATGATGTGTCAGGCACTAAGCCTGGGCTTATAGAGACTCCAAACGAATGGGTCATGCCGATTTTTCTGCAGGAATTGTTTTCGGTAGTCTCTTTCTTTCACCTCACTTGACTGTCAGGCTTGTTGGCTAGTTGGTGAGGTTATTTCCATAGGTCCCATCTGCCTACCAGGATTGTTGGTTTGCAGGTGCGTTGTGGACTTCTGACTTGGTTGTTTCCTCGTTTTTTATTTTATTTGAGGTATGTTTTTGAAAAAAAAACAGATGATGATAACTGCGGCGGATTTAGGGTTTTTCATCATCGAGGACGATGGTTTTTTTTAAGGATATTTATTTGTTTTGGGTGGGTTTTACTGTTGTTTTTTCAAGGAGGTTTGTGTTACCGTCATTGTTTGCCGCGGCAGTGGTTAGGGTGGGGTTGGTTTTGTTTTTTATTTGTTTATTTTTTGTCTGCAGCAATAATTTGTATTTGTTTTGTTTTCGGTAATTGTATAATAATTATTGATTCATATAGAAAAAATCTAGGAATGGTGTAATGTTTTTCAAAAAATTTCAATATTGATAAAGAAAAAAAATTTATGCATATGATAATTAAATATATATTGATTAATACCAATTGTAACATCAATCATTAATAATTATCAGATTAAAAATTTAAAGTCAAAATCTTCATCTAATGATTAATAAATAATATTTATCATGAAAATTATATTTTAGACAATCTCACTAAATCTATTATCTTCTTTGCCCGAATACCGAGACGATCATCTTCGTGTTCCCAAACTCGGCGTAAGCAGACCCAACAATTTAAATAGGCTAATATGAGATGGAAAATTGAGTAATGAATTGGGAATCGCCTGCTTAGATCCATTTCAATGTACCCACTAATAAAAGTTGTTCTGTTGTTGACCTTCGGGTCCAATTCACATTCATTATTGGGCGAGTTTGGGTCGGGACTATTAAGCCTATGGGCCGGTCAACAGAGGTTGAGAATCCTAAACTCGGCTAAATTAGAAGTTAGTGGTTATGTTCCACTATGTCGTGAAGTCGGGCCATGATTCTTCGTTAGGCATGCAAGTCGTGTCGGAGATGTCGTATGTTTCTAGATCCGCTGCGTGTGAGTCATTAACAGCATTAGTCCCTACACAGCGAACTACACTATGCATTTTGACATTTTAAAAACTATCAAATGATTTGGTTTTGTCTTTTTATTATTATACATAAAGTATATTTTATTCAAAAAAATTATGACAATAGTGCACAACTAGATTTAGTTTTGTCATATTTTGTGTTTGGAGAAGAAATAGACCCACGCAACAACTAGATTTCGTTTGTCCATACTTTGTGTTGGATTTCGGCCCAGCAAGCCCAAACTTATTGGGCCGGGGCCTGTTGTCCCATGCTGACGTCATCACGACGTCAGCATCCAGCTGAGTAAACCACGTCAGCGCTGGCGTGGCACCATGTCATGCTGATGTGGGTTGTCCATGCGGGCTGCCACGTGGCATGCCACGTGGGCGGCATGCGTCAGCCCTATGCCATGTGGAAACACGTGGCACGTGCATGTGTGCACTCTGCCACATATTGCCACGTGGCACGCCTAGTGGCAGCCCACGCAGCTGCCAATTAGGCGGTGCAATCCCTATAAATAAGGAAGTACTGGGACTGATTTGGAACTTTTGCCAATCCAAAGAATATACTCAAAAATGAAATTACAGTTTAGTCACTGTTAATTTCGGTAGTTATACGGATAGGTCCAATCGTAGAAAATAGGCTCTGGTTCATTTTCGAAACGTGATCGGACCTCGACCAGCGACTTACCAACAACATTGCGGGACTTTGCGGGACTACGCTTCAATAAGTAGGTCACTTAATTTTGCTTAATTTGAGTTTTAATTAAGCTTAATTAATCTTGTAATTATGTATTAATTACATGCGAAAAACCAACAATTAGTATCAGAACATGGTTTATAACATCTTCTTGTACGTTGTTGATGTTTTAATTTAAAGGTTTGAGTTAAAAATAGCGTTAATCATGATTATATAGTTAACCAGATTGAATTTGGGCTTTTTCGCAAACCAATTTTGTCAATTGAGCACCAAATCAGATATTTGTTATCTGTTTGACTGATTTGAATTTTTTGAGGAAGTTTTGGGACCAAAATGTAATTTGCCAGTCCCAAATCGCAAAACCTAACCCTGAAATCCCGATTTTCCCCGATTCAATCTCAAACACATTCCAACCAAATTCGACATTTTGAACGTCGACGACCCACCTCAGTCGACTCCCCGGAGTGCCCTGAACCCGTTGATACCGATTATGTTCCTCGGAGTTCTGACAGAAAGTGATGTCCTCCGCCAAGATGAACGCGGGCACGACAGCCCGTGCACCAACTATGGCCGTCGGTGTTGGACGACTCGATGTTGTTTGTGCACGGTCGAAGGAGATGACGTGGTCGAGTTTTTTAGTTCCGGGAGAGAGAAAAGGAAGAAGGAGAAGGGGTTGGAAGTGGGAAGGGTATTTTTGGTATTTTGCATTTTTGCAAAATATCTTAAATACCCGGGTGGTTTATTTCAAAATGGTCACGTTGGTTTTAATTGAATAATAAATTTATCCTTTTCAATAATTTTTACTTCAATTTAATCCAGAAATTTGATTTAATTGAGTATTAAGTCCAAATTTCAAAATTTCGGGGTACTTATTACCGATTGGTACCCAAAAGTTTTAATTGAATTTCAAATTGATCCTTTCGGGGATATTTTTAATTTAATTCAGTTCCGAATTTCGATTCAAATTTGTTTTGAGTCCTAATTTGGTACTGTTTTGGTTTAATTGAATTTCAATTTAGTCCTTAAGGACTTGTTTTAATTCAATTAAAGTCCCAAATTTTAATTTTAATTCGTTTTAAATCGCAATTTGATAGTAATTTTGTAAATTGAATTTCAAATTAGTCCTTCGGGATATTTTTTAATTCAATTGAGTTCCAAATTTTGATTTGAATTTGTTTTAAATCCTTATTTGGTACTGAATTGGTTTAATTGAATTTTAATTTGGTGCTTTTAGACTTATTTTAATTCAATTAAATTCTGAATTTTAATTTAAATTTATTTTAAATCCTAATTTGGTATAAATTTTGTTTTAATTGAATAAATTTATTTTATTCGATTAATTTTTCAAAATTTTTTAGATTTTTTCAAATATATGTTGTTTTAAATTATCTGAATAATTTTTGGAATATGTTCCAAAAATTATTAGATTTATCCATTCATACAAGGGCGCATTGGAGATTTGAAAATTTGTTTTTTAAATCTTATTTTTGAGTGATAAGTGATCGAACTCAATGTAATTATCTAACAAATGTTGCTAGATACAATGTTTGCCCACCCGAGTGTTTGATCTGATTGGATTAGTGTGATATGAATGGATATCTCTGTTATGTTAGTTCTTTTTCATTGGTTGTTTAAAGAAATAATATGTTTGTAATAAGTTCTGTACTGATTATGCAACTGTATACATCTGTTTTTGTATGCGTGTTTAAAATGTATAGATACATTTATGTAAATAAATAAAATGTGTTTAATTTATTTACATTCCACTTGAGTTTACTATATGTAAAATTTTAGTAACCTTAGTTGGAGATTAAATCTTGAATGGTAATGGGAAGCACGCTAGCGACCTACTTCGATTTCGAGACTAATCAAAGATTAAGTGTTATTAAATAAAGAGATTATAGTAAACTGTTCATATTGCCTAAATCAAAAACTTCCTATAATGAATTCTTATATTTTATTAATTCTCTATAGAAATGACGGTAGCATCTAGAATGATAATTGCTGAGTTGGACCGTAAGCTGAGGCTCAACGGAGGCAACTACGATAATTGGAGCATGAAAATTTAATACGTGCTCAAAGAACAAGAGGTTCTCGAGCAGGTTAGAGTTATCATGCTTGAACCTGAAAAAGGTTTAACTGCCCAACATAGGCGTAATAGTGATGCCTATGTTATTTGGAAAAAGAAGAATTCTACTACTCGTTTGATCTTGCTGAGTTTCATGATGGACGATATCACCCGGCAATTTTGTGTCTGTGAAATAGCAAAACTGCTTTGAGATGCCCTTAAAGTGAAATTCGAGAAACTTTCAGTGTCAAGGCTTCTTGCCTTAACTATAAGGTTTGACACCTTTATGAAGCATCCCGAAGTCACTATGAGAAAACATCTCAGGATGATGTCCAATATGATCAGTGACCTGGATGAGGCCGGTTATGTGCTTAGTGATGAGCAGCAGATTCAAGCTCTCATTCGTTCCTTGCCTTCGAGCTGGGAACAAATGAAGATGAACTTTACCCATTTCAACAATCTATAACATTTGAGGACGTTGCTAGACATCTTGAACTAGAAGAAGATTATCTTCTAGCTACAAGATCTTACTCTGAAGCTAATTTGATTAGTTCAAGTAGCTCCAAGGGCAAGAAGAAGGGAAAAGGAAAAAGAAAGGGTAAGGATTTTTCTATTCCGAAGGCAGCTAACCTAGGTGTCAAAGTAGATAGGTTAGGGTCAGAAAAGAAGAAGGCGTTTGACATTTCTAAAGTGAAATGTTATAACTGCTAGAAGAAGGGAAATTTTACAAGAGATTGCAATATGCCCAAGTAGATACATTTAAACTCAAATATGATTGAGATTAATGTATCTTCTTGTACCCTACTTGTTGAATCATATTCTTTGTGGGTGAGATTCAGGAACAACCGACCATATAGCTAGGGACCAAAGTTCTTTTGTCGAATACCGGAGATTGCCAAATAGATCATAAACCATTTTTGTTGGCATCAACTAGTCTGTAGAAGGGAAAGGTCTGGGCACCAGCAGTTTACACCTTAGTGGTGGACGTGCTCTCATTCTACATAACGTGTTATATGGTCTAGATATTCATAGGAACATAGTCTCTGTTACTACTTTGATGTCTTTGGGTTTTTCCCTGTTTTTTGGGAACGATGTTGTTAAACTATTTTTGGATGATGTGTTTTATGACTTCGGATCTGATGGTTTTATTATATTGGATATTGTTCTGATTGATAGTTATTCTTTAGTCACTAGTTTAAATTCATCGCAACATGATATAAAACTATGACATTTTAGACTTTGGCATGTGGGCCAAGTTCGCTTATAACGTTTAGCTAAGGCTAGATTGTTAGGTAAAATAGAGAAATCTATCTTACCTAAAAGCGTTCCATGTCTAGAAGGAAAGAGTACTAGAAAACTATTCAGAATTGGAACTAGAGCCAAATTCCCATTAGAATTAGTTCATTCTGACATGTGTGGCCCAATGAATGTGAAGGCGAGACATGGTGCATTTTATTCCATCACCTTTATTGATGACTATTTGAGATATAGTCTGATATACCTGATTTCTCACAAGTTAGAAATATTAAATTACTTCATGACATACATGAGTTTCGTTGAGAATTAGAAGGATAGAAAGATAAAGGCTTTACGAACTGATCGTAGCGAATATCTTTTGGATGATTTTAATGCATTATGTGTTGAGAAAGGAATTGAACATCAATTGTTCATTCCTTATACGCCTCAACAAAATGGGATGGCTGAAAGAAGGAATATAACCCTTCTTGACATGGTTAGATCTATGATGGCAGAGGCAAATTTGTCAATTATGGAGATGCACTCCTAACTGCCGCATATGTTCTTAACCATGTGCTCTTTAAATCTGTTAAAAGTATCCTTTATGAAATGTGGACAGATTGTAAGTCCAATCTATCCTATTTTATATCCATGGGGGTGTACATCCTATGTCCATTCTACCTCAAGTGCTTTCGGTAATTTAGGATCGATAGGTAGAAAAAGTATCTTTATAAGGTACCCTGAGGTATCTAAAGAATATTTGTTCATTAGTGAACTGGACAATAGACGTGTAATAGAAATTGAGTTACAAGATGTCACTTTCTTGGAGAATCAGTTTCCTAGGTTGAAAGAGGTTAGCGATAACTTTAATCTATACGAAACTAATGAACCAGAGTCTTCTGGACCTATTCTTCCGAGTAGGAGAATTGAGACAGAAAGTTATGACTTTCCATCTCAACATGGTCTAGAAGAAGGTCGTCTTAGTCCTAATAGGCCTAAAGTTCCCTATTCCAATGGGAGTACGGAACTTCTGCCTAGTAGTAGTACAGTTCTTGGATATGATGAATATATGCGAGATGTTTATCATAACCAAGTTTTTTGTAGGTCTGATAGAACTAGCATATCTCGCTAATGATTTGTTATCAAAGGAGAGACTAATGCGTCCTTGATATCACTAAAGAAATTTGGTGATTCGGGTAAAATTTTATTGACCATACTTCAGGATGTAGATGAACCCAGAAATGTTTCTGAAGCTCTGTCATCTCCATAGAAAAATGAATGGATTAAAGCTATGGGGGAAGAAATGTCTTTCATGACCAAAAACTAGGTTTGGAACCTAGTTGATTTACCTAAGAGACGTAGGACTATTGGGAACAAGTAGGTTCTCAAAGTCAAATGCAATGCAGATGGTAGTATCGAAAGATACAAAGCCCGTGTGGTTGCACAAGAATTTAGACAATATAAAGGAATAGTCTATGAGGAGACTTTTGCTCCTGTTGTTAGATTCACGTCAATTAGGGTCATTTTGGCAATGGTTGCTAACATGAATCTAGAATTACATCAGATGGATGTTAAGATTGCTTTTCTTCATGGAGAATTGGATGAAGAAATCTATATGATTCAGCCAGAGAGTTATATCCAAAAAGGCCGCAAACAAAAGGTTTACAGATTGATTAAATCAATTTATGGCCTTAAGCAATCATCTAGACAGTAGTATATTTGGTTTCATAATACTATCACGTCAAATGATTTTATTATGATAGACGAAGATAATTGCGTATATGTTAAGCGATCAGAAAAGAAGTTTGTCATCATCACTTTGTGTGTTGATGATATTCTTCTAGCCTCAAATGACATGGGACTACTTGTCAAAATCAAAAATTGGTTTTCTTCCAATTTTGATAAGAAAGATATGGGAGAGGCTGATTACATACTCGGAGTTAAAATCTTGAGGAATGATTCGAAAAGAATTGTATCTCTTTCACAAGAGACATACATTCGTAAAGTAGTAGAACGTTCAGTTGTAATAACAGTAATCCTAAGTATGTTCCATTAATTAAAGGTCATAATTTGAACAGAGATACATGTCCAATAATAGCTGAGCAAATAAGGAATATAGAAAAGAATCCTTATGCCAATGCGGTAAGATATCTCATATACGCAATGTTGTGTACAAGACCTGATATATGCTATGCTGTGGGTATTGTAAGCAGATATCAATCCAACCCTGGATTACCTCACTGGATAATCGTTAAGGGAATTATAAAATATCTGAATACCACTGCAGAATATTCCCTATGCTATCAAGGTAAATACCTAAAGCTGAAGGGATATACTAACGCTGATTGGGGAAGTGATTTGGACAAGAAAAAGTATACATCCGGTTTTGTTTTCCTATTGAGAGGGGCTACCATTTATGGAGCAACAAGAAACAGACTTGCATATCCCTCTCAACAATGGAAGCCGAGTATGTAGCTTCAGCTCATGCTACACAGAATGCGGTATGGCTGAAGAGATTCTTGAATCACTTGTCCCTGACCAACTCAGTAGAACCAGTGCATTTATTCTGCAATAACAAAGTAGTTATAGCTTATGCTAAGGATTCACGTTTCCATAGTAGAGCTAAACATATAGATATTAAATTTCATTTTGTTAGAAATTTAGTGAAAAACAAAAAGTTGTGTATGGAATACATATCTACAAAAGTTATGGTTGCAGATCTAATGACCAAAGCGTTATCTCGAAAAGTGTTCGAGAAACATATAAAGTCATTAGGTTTGCGATGGTTTCATTAATAAATGTATTAGTTTTTTGTTTTTGAGCAATATGAAAACCTTACGTAACATGTTAGACAGAAAAGTAGCTCACTCACATGGGTATTTACCTCAGTGGGAATCAAAAGCATTGATTCTTGATTGAGTTGAGGTAGCTATTGGATATTTTAGATGCGCAATATCCTACGGTGATAATGACGTCTTGCTATGAGAGCAAGATTTGTATAGGAATATAGTAATGAGTTACTGTATTTGGATTTTCTGTAATCCATATGATAAGAATAAGTGGAACTTATCATACCGTCTATCTTAAAACCTAGAGTTAAGTTGTGACTATGATTCTAGTATGGTGTTAATTAACATGTGTTCCTATAGAATGGAATCCACACTATAACATGAGAATGACTTTCTTGTGTGCTATTCGACCACCGGATGAGATTAAAAATATTCATTGATTTTACAATCCCTGGTGTGAGACCACGTTTCGAGAACTGTGGTTCCCGATATATACCCTTAAGATCCTAAACATATTCTGGAAGTGTAATTTAGTGCTGCTATCTTAGTTAGTTCATGAAGAGGTTATGACATATTGATTCGACCTGGCAGGACTAGTTAGAAAAGCAGGCTAAGTTATTATAGAAAGAATATTATTAAGGGAGAAAGAACTCTGTCCATCACATTTCGAGATTCGTTGTTCTTGTATACCTATTGTATTGAAAAGTACAATAGTGAACACGAATAAAATTGTTTGAAATTATTGTGTGAACAATGGACTGTGACATGAGTCCTGGGGTAAGAGCACACTTTATTATATGTGAGATATCGAGATGCTACTATTTAGCTCGCTCGTGTGTTGGTGCTTCTGAATTTTAGCTTAACAGACTCGACGTGTCCTGGTCGCACGATCGCCTATATAAAAACTGTTATCTATACATTATAATGACTGAGTAGAAATCTGGTGAACTTCTGGGCCTAAGTTGCATCCATCATTGATTGTGATCAATAATGAATGAGTGGGAGATTGTTGGATTTCGGCCTAGCAAGCCCAAACTTATTGGGCCGGGGCCTGTTGTCCCATACTGACATCATCATGACGTCAGCATCCAGCTGAGTAAACCACGTCAGCACTGATGTGGCACCACGTCATGCTGACCCTGGGCTGTCCATACGTGCCGACATGTGGCTGCCACGTGGGCGGCATGCGTCAGCCCTATGCCACGTGGCACGTGCATGTGCGCACTCTGCCACGTGGCACGCCTAGTGGCAGCCCATGCAGCTGCCAACTAGGCGGTGCAATCCCTATAAATAGGGAAGTACTGGGACTGATTTGGAACTTTTGCCAATCCAGAGAATATACTCAGAAATGAAATTACAGTTTAGTCACTGTTAATTTTGGTAGTTATACGGATAGGTCCAGTCGTGGAAAATAGGCTCCGGTTCATTTTCGAAACGTGATCGGACCTCGACCAGCGACTCACCAACAACGTTGCGGGACTTCGCGGGACTACGCTTCAACAAGTATGCCCCTTAATTTTGCTTAATTTGAGTTTTAATTAAGCTTAATTAATCTTATAATTATGTGTTAATTACATGCGAGAAACCAACAATTTGATTTCTGCCTCATTTTTAACATGGTTCGGAAAAAGTTATTCTATACTTGTCATTAAGGAAAACAAATGTTGTTTCAACTTGGTTTACATTTCGGTGAGTTGGTTCAGCAGAAAATCAGAATCCGATTTAATATTAATCGGGAAACACAAAATTAGTTGTCTGTACATAATATTCCTTGCATAGAGTAGAACCAAGAAAATGGAAGACTTTTAAAAAACTCTGGACAAGTAAAGTTAAAATGCATTTAGTTCAGCACAGGAAATCAGAAATCGCCAATTTTAAGGAGGTTTAGGTTGTAAGACATGACAACTTGATTATTTTTAAAAAATGGCAAATAAACCTATTTAATCAAAAACAACTTTGAATTTAATTATGAAAATACAATAATAATATTAATAAAACGGAAAAAACCCTCGGACACTAAACCACAAAAAATAAGACCCAAAGGCAAACAAAACCCAAAGCTAGAGAGGGATTAGGCAACACATAAATAATCTCCCAGCCATTGTCGCCTTCTGTCACAACCCGATCTCAAATGTGCAAGAATGGGGAGAGAAGAAGTAGAGAGAGAAAAGAAAGAGAGAGAAGAGAATAGGAATTTTATTGAGAAAATCGTAATTCTGGACTGAAAAGTATAATTCTCAGATTACATGGTATTTATAAGTAATATTCCTACATTTCCCGCTTCCGCTACTGGCTATAACCGCCTCTAACCACTTTTCTAATTCTTTAATCTTGCCCGCCAATCTCCTCGCGACACGTGTCCTGGTCCTTCTCTTTATTAACTGCATCAAACGACTGGTCGTCTGCTAACAAGCACGCCAGCTGTTCGATCTATTGTTTCTAACAAACCCCCTTTCTTAAAAGAATCCTTGTCCTCAAGGATTAAACCCTCTGATTTAATTCTCTAACCTCTGGAAACTGATTGACGATTGTTGCATAATCCTCCCACGTGGCCTCTTCTTCTTCCAAGTTGGCCCATTTGACAAGAACTTGCACTACCGCTCTATTGTCTCGCTTGACAATTCTCCTCTGAAGCACAGCTTCGGGCATCAACTTGAGCTGTCCATCGTTTGTGGTAAGAGGAGGTGTACTGATTGGTGATATAGCCGATCTGATCTTTTTCTTCAGAACAGAAACATGGAATATAGGATGAATGGCGCAACCTGGTGGCAACTGAAGTCTATATGCTACTGAACCTATTTTCTCCAACACCTCAAAAGGACCATAGTACTTAGCTGACAGTTTGAGGTTCTTGCGTATCGCCACTGATATTTGACGATATGGTTGCAGCTTAAGGTAGACCATATCTCCCACTTCCAGATGCCTTTCCGACCTTCTCTTATCAGCGTATAACTTCATTCGATTCTGAGCTCTCTGTAAATGATCTTTCAAGTTACGCACCATCTGAGCTTGGCGTATTACCAACTCTGCTACGGATGCTACTGAAGTCTGTTCATCTTTTAATCCAGGAATCAATGGCAGAGGATACCCGTACAAAACTTCAAAGGGAGAGCTTTGTAGTGAAGTATGGAAACAAGTGTTGTACCAGAATTCCGCCAGAGGAAGCCATTGCAACCATGTAGTTGGTCTAGTGAAACACATGCTGCGCAGATAATTCTCTAGGCATTGATTGACACGCTCCGTTTGTCCATCTGTTTGAGGATGGTAAGCTGAACTCAAGTGGAGAATAAACCCCCATTGATGGAAAAGCGCCTGCCATACATGGCTGGTGAAAATACGGTCCCGATCAGATACGATCTCAGTGGGAAACCCATGTAGTTTGCAGACATTGTCAACGAACAGACGACCCACTTGTAGTGCTGTAAAAGGATGAGACAATGCAAAGAAATGAGCATACTTCGAAAAACGATCCACTACCACAAAAATAACGTCTTTCCCGCTTGATCTTGGTAGACCTTCAATGAAGTCCATTGACACACTCTTCCATGCTCCATCCGGAATGGGTAAGGGTTGCAGCAGACCAGGAATGGATACATGTTCAGACTTGCAACGCTCACAAACATCGCAACTTTGAACCCATTTTTGTATATCAGTTTTAAGTCCAGGCCAATGGAAATAGCGTTTGATTTTCTTGTAAGTCACCAAGATACCAGAATGGCCACCTACTGCTGCAGAGTGCAACTGTTGAAAAATTTCTGATCTGAGGTTGCCATTTGATCCAACACATATACGATTCTTAAATCGCAATATTCCATTGGACAACTGATAATGTTGCACTGACTGTGGTTGAACAAGTAGTGATTGAATCAACTCTTGCATTTCAACATCACCTTCATAACTAGATTCCACATTTAGAAACCAAGTAGGAACTGCAGTTGAGATAGCTGATAACTCTTGATTGTTGATTCTTGATAGAGCATCAGCTGCTTTGTTTTCAACTCCTTTCTTGTACTCTATAGTGAAATCGAGTCCCATCAATCTTGACACTCCTTTCTTCTGCAAGTTCGTGTGTACCTTCTGCTCCAGCAAGTATCTAAGACTCTGGTGATCTGTTTTGATAACAAAAGTGTGACCTTCCAGATAATGTTGCCATTTTGAAACTACTGCTAACAATGCCATCAATTCTTTTTCATAAACTGGTAATCCAGCAGTTCTCGGACCCAATGCTTGGCTCATGAAAGCAATTGGTTTACCATTTTGCGATAACACAGCTCCCAAACCCAGATCAGATGCATCAGTCTCCAATACAAAACCAATAGTGAAATCTGGATACGCCAAAACTGGAGCTGTAATCATTCGCAGCTTAAGATTTTCAAAAGCTTCAGTGGCTTGATCTGTCCAAAGAAAACCATCCTTTCTCAATAGATTGAATAGAGGTCGAGCCACTTCTGCATAACCACGAATGAACTTTCTATAATAGCCTGTTAATCCCAGAAAACCCCGCAGATCCCTCACATTGGTTGGCACTTTCCAATCTTTGATTGCTGCGATTTTATTTGGGTCAGTGCTGACACCAAGGCCAGAGATGACATGACCCAAATAATCGACAGATGCCAATCCAAAGTCGCACTTGGATAACTTGAGAAAGAAGCTCTCCTTCCTTAAGGTTTGTAAAACCTGCTGCAAGTGCGAAAGATGGATCTCTGCATTCTTGCTGTATACAAGAATATCGTCAAAGAACACAAGTACAAACTTACGTAAGTATGGAGCCAATATCTTGTTCATCACAGCTTGAAAAGTAGCTGGAGCATTGGTCAATCCGAATGGCATGACACGAAACTCGAAGTGTCCATGATGTGTTCTAAATGCTGTCTTTGGTACATCTTCTTTTTTCATCTTGATCTGGTGATATCCTGCTCTAAGATCGAGTTTAGAAAACACATTTGCTCCCAACAACTCGTCCAATAGATCATCAATGATAGGAATTGGATACTTGTTTTTTATGGTCTTTTGATTTAATTGCCTATAATCCACACACATCCTCCAACTTCCATCCTTCTTTTTCACCAACAAAATAGGTGATGCATATGGACTCTCACTCTCCTGAATAAATTCTGACTTCAGCAGCCCTTCTACTTGTTTCTCAATTTCCTCTTTTTGTAAGTGAGGATATCTATAGGGCCTTACTGATATAGCAGATGTACCATCCTGTAGTGGTATACTATGATCATAACTTCTTTCAGGAGGTAATGAAGTTGGTTCCTTAAACAGATCGATAAAAGAGTTGAGCAACTCTCTGATCTGAAGCTGGAAGTCAGCTCCAAAGCTTGCTCCAATATCCTCCTTAAACTGTATCCCTTCCCCTTCAGCATTACTGATTTCTTCAATTCCATAAAACATGATCATTTCTTCCACTTGCTGTTTATACCAATTCTGTGATAAAGCTTCAGCAGACATGCAACTGAGTTCCCCTGTCATACTATTATCTCGATAACCATGTAACACAATTGATTTCCCTCTGTTTTGGATGGTTGCCTCTGCCTTAACAAAATCAAACAAAATTGGATTGCAACCTTGCATCCAATCAGTCCCCAATACCAGGTCATACGTGCCTAGTTCCAAGATTCTGAAATCAAAAGTAAATGTACTACCACTCATCTCCCAAGTGACCTTCTGACAAGCCTTGTTACATGTGACCCTTGATCCATCTGCTAATAAAATCACCATCCCTGCACTACTGACTTCATCCAAATGTAGTTTATCAACCAATCTCGCATTAATGAATGTTGCTGTGCTACCAGTATCAAGTAATATAAGAATTGGTCTATTCTTAATTCTTCCTCTCAGCTTTAAAGTTCCACTGCCACTACTACCATGAATAGCATGCATAGACAGTTCAGCCAATTCTTCTTCTTCAAACTCAGCAGGTTGTATCTCTTGGACCATTTCATCATCATTTCCTCCTTCCATCACATGTAAACCTGCCTTCTTATTTTTACAGACATGACCTCTCACCCACGGAATCTCCCCACAAGTAAAGCAAAAGGGTTCCTTTTTCTTCCCTACTTGATCTACTACAGGCTGTTTCCCAGTTGCAACACCCCAACTGTTCGACGAATTGCCTAACACCATCTTCTGACCAAAACCACTCTGACTCGACTGTCCTCTTCCCCCAAAACTTTTCTGAGATGCCTTCAAGGCAATTTCATGTAGATGAGCCTTCTCTATAGCATCACTTAGGGTCGATGGAGCATGAGTCCTGACCAATGGTTTAATTTGATCCGACAATCCACCAACAAATGAATGTGTAAAATACGACTCAGACAAACAAGGGTTCTCTCTTAACATCAATCCTTTCAACTCCTCAAATTTCCTCACGTATTCTTCCACCGAACCCGCCTGTTTCAGATGATTGAATTCCTCTACAACCCCTCCAAGAGAATGTGTTCCAAATCTCTTACACAAGGCTTCTCCAAATTGCTTCCAATTGACCTCCTTCATTTGTAATAACCAACTATCGAACCAGATCTCTGCAACCTCATCCAAGTATATAACTGCCATTTCTACCTTCCTTCCCTCCTCTACCTTATACACCGTAAAAAATTTCTCGCATTTTCTCAACCATCCTCTAGGGTTCGAAGGTGTAAAAGGGGGGAAATCTAACCTGGGATTTGGCGTGTTATCCTTTCGATGATTCCAACCTTGAACCGCAGGTTCTGAAGTAGCTTCTACATAATCTTCCACCATCACCGGAGAAGCAACTGGAGCTGCCGGAGCCGGTCCCAAGATTCCTCGATCTCCGATTAACCTTTGAAGCCAGTCGAACATCTTGTCATGCGAAGTCGCCATCACATCAAGACGCCCCGTCAATGAGTCAAATCTTCCCGATAAAGAGTCAAAGCATTCTCGACCCTCTTGTTCGTTTCTTTCGACTCTTGATTCCATCAAAGTGAATCTTTCTTCAAGCTTGCGAAATTGATCCTCCATCGTCTTCCAACGTGTGTCCATCTAGTGCGCTCTGATACCAATTTGTCACAACCCGATCTCAAATGTGCAAGAATAGGGAGAGAAGAAGTAGAGAGAGAAAAGAAAGAGAGAGAAGAGAATAGGAATTTTATTGAGAAAATCGTAATTCTGGATTGAAAAGTATAATTCTCAGATTACATGGTATTTATAAGCAATATTCCTACATTTCCCGCTTCCGCTACTGGCTATAACCGCCTCTAACCACTTTTCTAATTCTTTAATCTTGCCCGCCAATCTCCTCGCGACACGTGTCCTGGTCCTTCTCTTTATTAACTGCATCAAACGACTGGTCGTCTGCTAACAAGCACGCCAGCTGTTCGATCTATTGTTTCTAACACCTTCGCCTTTGTTTTCGCCGCCTCATCTCGGAATCCCAGACAGAAAACCCAAACCAATCATCGGCGCGATGGCGGCAGATCAGCAACAGCAGATGGCGGTCGCTGGCCTGATGGGCCCGGACGCCGCACCGTTTGAGGCCCTGTTGAGGTCACTCATCTCGTCATCCAACGACCAGCGCTTGAAGGTAATGACAAAATTTGGAGTGGGTTTGGTATCTCGTACTTAGTTTTTTTTGAGGATGAGATTGAACATTGAAAAATTGTTGTTACTCTCACTGTTCGAGACCTATTTTTGTGCTTGTTTGTTGTACAAAAATTAGAATGGATTGGTTTCTGTTTTGGGAATTTGGTTGCTGAATTATTGCGGTTAATGATCCAGGTAATGACGACTATGGCCGACGATAAGAAATTCAGCAATCTAGATGATGCTTCCTTACATGCTATGCTGTATTCCTTTTTGCCTCATCATCATGATGATCTGAGAGCCATGGTGCCAGGTATGGCCCAGTACGAGTAGAAGGCGAAGATGATACAGGTTTTTGAAGAGAAAATAAATCAATTTGCTGTTCCAGAGATACAAATAAAAATTTTGTATTTTATATTTGTTGTATTTTATAATTTGGAATATGTCTCATTAATTCGACAATAACATGGATCACGCAACAAAAAAATTTGGTCACTCATGAATTTTTTGTACAAGTAAAAGTATTGTTCCTAAAATAGTTTGTTATCTAAATTGTACTTAGTTTTTATGATTCTCATTCAAAACCTGGTATTACCACCAAATATAGTTTCTTGTATTGTTATCTCAAACAACAATTTGTGTGGATCAAGTCTTAAATTACAAAAAAATAAAAAAAAATGTATTTTACATTTTTTATTTAATAATTTGGAATATATCTCATGAACATGGAAATTAATCCAAGATCACACAACAAAAAATTTTTGGTCCTAAAAAAAGTTTCTTGCATTGTTATCTAAATTGTACTTAGTTTTTAGGGAAAAGTACAAAATAAATTTTGTGGTTTCGCGCTTTTTGACATATGATCCTGTACTTCAAAAATGACTAAACAAGTCCTGAGATTAGTTTCGGAGTATCACTTATGAGTTTCGGGGGCCTAAATCCACTCCAAACCTATGGATAATTACTTTTTCATCTTTTATCTTTTACATTTTAGTCCCAAATCTCAAATTTTCCAATTTTTAATTAAACTGATAATAATTTAGATTACCTAAAAAGTGAAATTTCAAAAAAAAACAGTGCAAGATTAAACAATGTTTTACTTTCTTTTTTTTATAATTTTTTTCTCGGTACATGAAATATTTTTAGGTATAGTACCAAAAGACCAATTTAATATTGTTTACGAAAAATTTGAGTTGAGAAAAAATTATAGGGAAAAGTATATAGACGGTATTGAAATTATAAGTTTTTTTGCATAATAATTTTGTGATTCAACAATAATTTATTTAATTACAAGATTAATTTTTTTTTGCATATGACTTTTCGAGTAAATCTAAACAACCTAAACCCCCTAGCGTACGCTGGAAAAACGACATGTACCTCCCTCAAAAATCTGATTTTCGCAAAACACAAATCAGAAAAGTTATTGATCTAGGTCTTACGGTTTTACTCATCTTGGAATTGCTTGATTCGGAGTTCGTACGCAAAAGTTATGATTTTTCTACCAAAAGTCAACGAACTAAGCCTACCATTTTTGAAGCCTACCGAAATTAGCCGTAGACAAAGTTATGCCTAATCCTCCAAAGGTCGATGAGTTAAGCCACACGATTCGAGAACCGATCGACGCAAAAATAACCAATGGTCGGACAACAAGGATCATAACAGACGCGGTGTGGGATAGGAGCGAGAATTAATTTGATTAATTTGAGGGTGGAGAGAGGGGAAGAAGAAGAGAGGGGTGGGAAGGATTAATTCAAAAATTGGGAAAGACATTTTAGGACTAAAATGTAAAAACACAGGATGAAAAAGTAATTATCCATAGGTTCGGAGTGGATTTAGGCCCCCGAAACTCATAAGTGATACTCCGAAGCTAATCTCAGGACTTTTTTGGTCGTTTTTAAAGTACAGGATCATATGTCAAAAAGCGCAAAACCACAGGACTTATTTTGTAATTTTCCCTAGTTTTTATGATTCCTTATCTCAAATAACCATTTGTGGATAAGTCTTTAATTATCAAAAAAAATAAAAAAAATAAATTGTATTTTACATTTGTTGTATTTTATAATTTTGAATTAATGTATTAGAAAGAGGATCTCCTTATATCTATCTCATTAGTCAAGAAGGGGATGATGAGGGACGTGGTGTCAAGCGTCGTCGTCCGGGTCACAGTGCTGGGAGTAGTGCCCACTGCCATCGTCATACGAGTCAAAATATTGTGTGACCACTCTACAATATTGTTGTTAGAATGAGTCTCTTGAGGATTAATTTGATCCGGGTCGCGTAAACTTTTGGTGGCAAATTGAGTTTATTTTTTTTAAGATATTAATACATGATTTTTTGTTTTACTTGTTGTGCGCTGCGATTGTCGTAAAACATGAAATTTTGTAACTCTTTGATGAAAATATATATCTGCTTCTAGAAAGAGATGGACTTATAAGAAGAGAGGATGCTGTGAGAGCTTCCATCGATGAACTTCGGGTTTGTAGTGAAGTGGGTTCTTTTGGATGTTCTAGTTCGGACAGAGGATGAGTTTTTGGTTCATAGATTAAATAAATGTGTGGATGGAAACTTTTTGTGAGAAAGAATTACTTTTTTCTTATATGGATTGGTTCACATGGAGATATGGATGACCTCGATAAGTCACTATCCGAATTAAATTGGTGTAATTTAACTGAGATGTTGCCATATTGGTATGTTATAATAAATGTTGCTTACAAAAGTATAGTCCCAATTAATTGTCTAAATTGGTATTACACTAAAAAGAAGCAAGCTACTCTCCCATCTCTATCTTGATCAAAAATAATTGTTGTTGAAGATGAGATTGAACATTGAAAAATTGTTGTTACTTGTGAGCCAAGTTGGGATAGGATTTAAACTTTGCTGCTTGTTTGTTCGTGAGTCTAACTGTTCGAGACCTATTTTTGTTCTTGTTTGTTGTACGAAGATTGGAATGGATTGGTTTCTATTTTGGGGATTTGGTTGCTGAATTATTGCATTTAATGATCTAGGTGATGATGACCATGGCCGACGACAAGAAATTCAGCAATCTGGTGGATGATGCTTGCTTACATGCTACGTTGTATTCCTTCTTGCCTCGTCATCATGATGATCTGAGAGCCAGGGTACCAGGTACGGCTCAGTATGAGCAGAAGGCGAAGATGATCGAGGTTTTTGAAGAGAAAATAAATCAGTTTGTGGTTCTAGAGCTACAAATAAAAATTTTGTATTTTATATTTGTTGTATTTTATAATTTGGAATAAGTCTCATTAATTCAACAAGAACATGGAAATTAGTCTAAGATCACGCAACAAAAAAATTTTGGTCACCCATGAATTTTTTTTACAAGTAATAGTATTGCTCCTAAAAATAGTTTTTTGCATTGTTATCTAAATTGTACTTAGTTATTATGATTCTCATTCAAAAACTAGTATTACCACCAAAAATTGTTTTTTGCATTGTTAAACAACAATTTGTGCTCGTCAAGTCTTTAATTACCAAAAAATAAAAAATTTGTATTTTACATTTGTTTTATTTAATAATTTGGAATATGTCTCATAATTCGACAAGAACATGGAAATTAATCCAAGATCACACAACAAAAAATTCTTGGTCACCCATGAATTTTTTTACAAGTAATAGTATTGTTCCTAAAAAAAGTTTCTTGCAATGTTATCTAAATTATACTTAGTTTTTATGATTCTTATTCAAAATCTAGTATTACAACCAAAAATACTTTATTGCATTGTTATCTCAAATAACTATTTGCGGATAAGTCTTTAATTACCAAAAAAATAAAAAAATTTATATTTTATATTTATTGTATTTTATAATTTGGAATTAATGTATTGGAAAGAGGAGCTACTTCTATCTATCTCATTAGTCAAGAAGGGGATGATGGGGGACGTGGTGCCAAGTGCCATCGTCGTACGGGTCACAGTGCTGGGAGTAGTGCCCAGTGCCATCGTCATACGAGCCAGAATATTGTGTGAACACTCTACAATATTGTTGATAGAATGAGTCACTTGATGATTTATTTGATAGGGGTTACAAAGTTTAGTGGCAAAAATAGGTTTATTTTTTTAAAGATATTAATACATGATTTTTTGTTTCACTTGTTGTGCACTGCGATTATCGTAAAACGTGAAATTTTGTGACTCTTTGATGAAAATATATATCTGCTTCCGGAAAGAGATGGACTTGTAAGAAGAGAGGAAGCCGTGAGAGCTTCCATCGATGAACTTCGGGTTTGTAGTGAAGTGGGTTCTTTTGGATGTTCTAGTTCGTACAGAGGATGAGTTTTTGGTTCATGGGTTAAATAAATGTGAGGATGGAAACTTTTTGTGACAAGAATTACTTTTTTATGTGGATTGGTTCACTTGGAAATATGGATGGCCTTGATAAGTCACTATCCTAATTAAATTGGTGTAATTTAACTAAGATGTTGCCATGGTTGTATGTTATAATCAATCTTGCTTACAAAATTATAGTCCCAATTAATTGTCTAAATTGGTCTTACACTAAAAAGAAGCAAGCTACTCTATCTCTATCTTGATCAAAAATAGGTCCTCGAGATACTCGACTCAGATTATACCGTTGCTGGCAAGGTTGGTGTATGATGATGATATGTGATGTGGAGTGCTCGATTTTCGAGGTACGCTAGTGCATGAATCGGCTTATATTTTTACATGTAAATTGCAAAATGACCGGATTTCGCCCAAACAATGATCAAATCTTCTCTAAGATCGGAGGTTTAGAGTTCAAACCACAACTTTTCCAGCATCACTTCACTAAAAAAGCTTATATATTGTCTAAAAAACCGAGAGGAATATCACATGAAATCAGCCTTTGAGATAGCCATTTGAAGAATCTTGAACGACTTCTTGTAATTTAAGGAACCCATAAACCAGAAATCGAAATTATCCACGGTAACAATCTCCATGTATTTCTCTGATGGCTTCTTCACATTCTCGCTCTGGCTAACTCTCTTTATCTTCTCGATTGGAATCAACACCTGCACATGATATACAAAACACCTTCTTATTAATTAACACGCACGAACTCTTAAGAAAATGGAATGTAAAAGAACTCTTCTGCGGCTGCAATGAATTCGAAAATTTACCTTGTAATGAACTCTAATGGAATTGCCATTTTTATAAGAGAGCTCAATTGATTTATCACTACAGAAGGCAACTTTGGAGGTGGATATGAACAAGATGCCTTCAATTGGACCCCAAGTGGTTGATAAAGAACATTGAGAGGCTTTCAGTAATTTCTCATCTTTCTCCGCTGTAAATAATTGCCTAAATATCTTCTTCATCCCACCAAATTGTAAAATTTTAGCTCCCAAACTCAGCTTCCGTTTTATTATTTCTGTTATCTTGGGGGCCAATCTCACTGCATTTCCATTCAATTATCATATGTCAACAAAAACCAATTTCAACATGGTATTCGATAGTCAACTATGCGTATAATCCACGTTCAAATTAGCTATGATTAAGTATAGTAATTACCAATAGTTTTCAAATTAGCTATGATTAAGTATAGTAATTACCAATAGTTCGAATCAGTTATGATTAAGCAGAGTTCTTACCAATAGTAAAGTTGTTCCCCTTCTTTCCAGACTTTGTGCTTAAAATTCTCGACTCTGATTTGTCTTGGCTTGGATCATACCGGACATCTGATTGATGTACATATTCCAAAGTCGGCGTCTTCATGGAAATTGCTAATTTGTATAATGCCAGAACTCCGAGGACTTCATTTTGGTATTGACTCTTCATAGCTGGGACTTTATCTTGGTAAAATCAGCTCCAATTTGAATTATCTAAAGTAAGTGATATTGAATGAGTAGAGGAAGATGTTCCTGCTAAAATTACTTGAACCATTTGATATGGCCATGTATATATATAGGGAGTTATAACTTTTTTTGAGAGACCGCATGGTATCAGATCGACTAATTAAGCATTGAGTCGGACAATATTTGAAAGCTATATGACATAGATAGACAAAGCAAGAGTAATTAAAGAGTACGAAATAAAGTCTGTTTCATGGTATGAGTCAGGGATTGGCTCGTCAAAAGTGGTAAAACAACATATAAAGTTCGATAGGTCATATGATCACAACATTGGCTGCCTAGAGGAAAGTTGCTATCGGGAAGAAAATCAGTCATGTCATTATATCAAATTGGTACAAGTTGTAGAAACGTCCGGATCTGATATTATATTAAAATTTATATTCAATCTAAAATTTACAAAGTCGATAGATCATATGCATTTGCACTGTCCATAGCAGTGGCATTTGCCGTAATCCTTAAGGAAAGATATGCCATCTCATTCTCCATCATATTTATGGTTAACGATTAGATGAACCATTAAATTGAACATGTTCAAGTACTCCTATCAGGAATACAACTCTCTTCATTTAATCTAATTACTTAATCAACTTGACCAACTGACGTGTAAGTAGCCTTGATGTTTATTAAATTTTCAGCCGATTATACGGTCGTTATGATTAGAAACCATTGACCTCGGTTACGATTTGAAACCATAGTCGTAAACTTGAGCTCTCAGTTGCGGTCACGAATTCACGAATAGAGTTATTTAGAAATCGTCCCAGCAAAGCAAACGGAGCTATTTGGAAGCCATAATTGTGAGTGAGTGTATGGTACATAATTAATGCGTTGGACTCAACTTGATTGAATGTGTGAAATTTTAGTGACTTTATTAATCGAGATTTTAGTTTATATGCGTAGAAAATCACAAATGCCAAAATTGGTAAAATTCTTTCAAGTATTCTTAGATATTTACATGTAAATTACAAAATTATCAAATTTTGCTCAACTAATACTTTTCTCTTCCACGTAATGACAGAGGTTCCGAATTCAAACCCAACTTTACCATCAGTTCACTAAGCAAAAAAAAAACTCAAAATGAAAACCGTAATTTTCTAAAAAAACGGGAGGAATAATATCACATGAGATCAGCCTTTAATATGCCTTTGGAAGAATTGTGAAGGACCTCTTGTAATTTAAGAAACCCATAAACCAGAAATCTAAGTCATCCACAGTAACAATCTCCATGTACTTCTCTGATGGATTCTTCACATTTCACTCTGTCTAACTCTCTTTATCTTCTCAATTGGAATCAACATCTGCACAAGATAACAATGGTAGAGAACATCAATGATAAAGAGTACATTGTGAAGCTAACAATTGTACAAGATAAGTTTGAGACGAGTCTTGTCCAGATAGTCCATTCGAAAAGACACTCACATGTAAATAAAACCAATTAACAAAAGCCAATCATGAAATAAGCTAAGATTAATGGTTGATGATGTCACCTCAATTTTTTTTACCTTGTAGTGAATTCTAATGGGATTGCCATTTTTTTAAGAGAGCTCAATTGATCTCTTACTACAGAAGGCAACTTTGTATGTGGATATAAACAAGAGGCCTCCAGTTGGACCAGAAGTGGCCTCCAATTGTATGAGACAGGATTGGTTCGTCAAAAGTGGTAAAAGAAGAAATAAAGGACTTTTTTTGCAAAGGAAACGTCATCAGAGGATAGGATCACAACTTTGGCTGTCTAATTACATCTCCTAAAGATTGAACTATTGACCACGGTTGATTCCTATTACGTTTTGTTTTATGATATTAGCGTATATGTTATATAATATTCAAGATAAAATAAGAAGAGTGATTTTAGACTATACCAATACAGGTCGACCATAACTATATTTATACAAAATAGAGTACTTTGATCATTATAGAAATAATTCAATACTAGTTTTGCATCATCAAGAAGAGGACCATCTAGTAGCTTATAACATTAGCAATAAAAAACTTTCGTTTCTAGAACCATTATAGGAAATATATTGGAAGCTACCCTTACAATTAAATTCATTTCTAATAACTAACACCATAGATTTAGTACATGT
>SOPF01014631.1:0-14535 GCA_012979155.1 Hypericum perforatum | reverse complement strand
GAAGGTTTGGTCTAATGGTGGGGAGGAGGAGCTTTATATGTGAGTGAGTTTTTTTTTATGTCAGTTTTGTCAAAGTTCTAATGCAGGTGGAGGGAGGGAAGGAAAGGAAGACTGGTAGTTACACAGTTTATGATTTAAGACTAAAGGGTCTGCTATTATAATTGTTTTCACGGGATTGCTGCAATCTGCCAAGTGGACTTAATTTTTGTATTCTTCTGTAAAGATGCGTTTCTAATGATGAGTTTACCAACATTGTTTAATTGCTAATCTTCTTCTAGTACCTATTTGTAAGTTTCAGATTCACATGCACACGAAAATAACAGGTCCTATTTGTGTCTGTTATATGAGCTATAGCTTTTGTTTTCCCTTGAATGTTTTAGGAGCTTCTTAGCCTCGCGGCTCTTCACCACTTCTTAGGGTCAACCATGTGAAGTGGGTTTCAATTATTTAGATTGGTTCTTGCCAAACATTAGCTGAATTGTTTTTTTTTTTAAGAACTTCCATCAAATAAAATAAAAAAGCGTTATACAAACAAACACAGAAGGTCCACAAAGCACCTGCTGACCAACAGTCCTGGTAGTCAGGTGGAGCAGAAACCACTCGCTAGCTAGCCAACAAGCCTGGTAGTCAAGTGAGGGTAAAAAGCTAGCTAAGGTCCATGCTAGCCAACAAGCCTGGTAGTCAGGACCTACAAACATACTTGCCGAAAAATCGGCATGACCCATTCGTACAGGGCCCATAGAAACCAAGGCTCAGTGCCCGGCACATCATCCACAGCAGGTCTCAGCTGAAAAATAAGATCATCAAGGGACAAACCTGTGGTAGGGCTGACTTGAGAGAACATACATGGAGTCTGTCTCGAGCCACAATCTGTGCCATCCCCGTTCATGTGCTGCCTCAATAGCAAGGATGGCCGCAAGGAGCTCAGCCTCGAAAATGAAACAGTTGAAGATGCTCTGACTGAAACAGCCCCTAACGAATCCTCTGGTAGTGCGAAATACTCCAACAGATCAGCCCTGGCCTGGGGCCCTCAAAGAGCTACCATCCGTATTGCACTTAAGCTAGCCCGGAGGGGGGCATTGCTAAGTGACCTCAACAATACGAGGAGCCCGACCTGGCCTCGGTGCAATACGGGATCTCGAAATAGTGACTGCTCTCGGTCCGACGAGAAGCACCGCCCTGTGTCAAATAGCACCGTCTCGTTGACCAACCGGCAAAGCAAAACAATCAGAGTATCTAAGCTCTGTCTCTGGTCACTGAAAATGCACGCATTACGCTCTATCCACAAAAGCCAGCCGGTAGAAACGATAGCCACTCTCCACAGACGATCCACCTGTGGGCTAAACTACTGTCATATTCCCTCTGAGATCAGCTCTGTGAGACTCAGGAAAGGCCTCCACTCAACTCCGAAAATACCAAAAATGTACTGCCAGAGAGTGGCAGCAATCGGGCATCGAGTCAACAAATGATTGAGGGACTCAGCATCTGCCAGACACATGCAGCAAATGCTCGGTCCGATGAATCCTCTGTGGAGCATAATATCTGTAGTAGGGAAAGCTCCTAGGATAGCACGCTAGAGAAAAACAGAACGCCTCGGGAGAATAGCAACATCCCAGATCCAAGAGCCCCAACGAACCTGAAGGCGGTTGGGATGAAGGTGGTTGTAGGCAGCTCTAGAGGTCAGAATGCCATCCTGTGTGTGGGCCCAGACAGTCCTATCAGTACCTGGAGGGCCCAGCTGATAATGTCTGATGTCCTGAATGATGTTGGGGAAGACTTGGCAAAATCGTCTATGGAAAACCCAATGACCATCCTGCCAACAGTCTGCCACCATGCAGTACACAAGTAATACAGGTGCTCTGAGAATCCCACCTGCTCAGGAATAATATAGCTCAACCAATTGTCTAACCAGAAATTGGCTGTAGAATCCTCTCCCACAAGCACACGTGAAGCCTGCATAATATCCGGAAGACAATTCTTCACTCCTCGCATAATAGAAGAACGTACGTACCTCCGGGTGGTCATGCTCGACATGTCCAAGGTGCGGTCGCGGATGCAGTTGAGGTACCGGGATGACCTGTGGAAGATGGTCCAGGTGAGGCGGCTGAGGAATGTCAGGTTCACCTATCTAATCGATCGGATACCAAGCCCGCCTTCCTCCTTCAGTGCACATACCCTATCCCAGGACACCGGGCAGGAAGGACGACCATGGATGTCTCTAGTCCATATGAAGTTCCTTATGCACGAGTCCACCTAATCCATGAGCGAGACCGACCACTGATAGATCATCATGGAGTGCGTCAATGAGCTGAGGATGACCGACTAAACAAGGCAAGCTCGACCAGCCATGGAAAGCGAAGAGCCCTTCCACCGTTCGAACTTGCTGATGATAGTGTCGGCCGTGACCTGCAAATGAGATCAACAAGGAGGACCGCAAAAAAGGGGAATACCCAGGTAAGTGAATGGCATCTGATCTGACGAAATCTCTAAGATATCTAAGAGACCACTGCATTGACGAGAGGGCAAGTTCTCCGTAAAATACACCCGAGACTTCTCCAAATTGTAATACTGGCCTGAAGCTGCTGCATAGTCCTGAAGTAGTCAAAGTAGGGTACGGCAGTTGGCCTTGGAGGCCTGGCTGAAGATAATCACGTCATTGGCATCGAGCAGGTGTGAGGGAAAGACGGTGCCTCTCCCAGATCAAAAACTCAAAAAATCACCCCGTGCTTCAGCCCTCTGTAGAAGTCTGCTAAAGATCTCCTCAACTGCCATAAATAATAGCAAGGATAATGGGTCCCCCTGTCGGACTCCCTAAGTACAGCTGAAGTAACCTGTAGGGACCTCGTTAACCAAGATCGATAGGCGGGCATAGTGCAGGATACTGATAACCATATCGCTGAAAGCCTCGTCAAAATCCCAAGCACTGAGCACTGCCGATAAGAACTCCTATCGGAGAGTATCAAAAGCCTTCCGGATATCCACCTTGATGGTTAAGTTACCACCATTCCACCACCTAGTAAGACAATTGATACCCTCCGAAGCTAAAGCCATGCAGTCATGTATCCTGCGATCTGGGACAAAATCGAACTGGTGAAATGAGAGTAGAGAGTCGAGGATTGTACCAAATTGGGTAGTCAAGATCTTTGTCATAATCTTGTAGACAAAATTACCCAACACAATGGACCTGTAGTCCTCGATCTACTGAGTCTCAAGAGTCTTCGGAATCAATACCACAAAGTTGGCATTCAGCCCAACTGGAAGACATCATGAGTGGAAGAACTCCTGCACAGCCAGAATAACATCCGAGCCAACCACATCCCAGAAGGTCTGAAAAAAATGTCTCCCAAAGCCATCCGAACCTGGGGCACTATTTGGACTCATGCCAAAGATAGTGTGGCGTACCTCCTCTTGAGTGGGGATCCATGTCAACTCAGCGTTCTGATCAGCGCTGACCCTGCTAATTAGAAGTGCCTCCAGTGGTCCCAAAGTAGTCAAGTCTAGGGGAGCACCCGAGTCCGTGAACATCTACTAATAGTAGGAAATGATGTGTTTACAGATCTGATCAGGCTCCTCTAAAATTTGTCCATCAATCATCATGGAGGAAATGCCCAGTCTACTCCTACGAATCTGCACACTATGGTGGAAGAAGGTGGAGTTCCTATCCCTGTCGCGAAGCCAACTGTCCCTGGATCTCTATCTTAGGAAGGTACACTACTGTTCTAATGCAACAAAGTACACCCTGAGAGCATCAGTCTCCTCAATAATCAGGTCATCTTGAGGCCCCTCGGTCTCAATGCGGCACTGTACTTCCTCGATCCTAGACTTAGCCGATATGAGATTCCGCATAATGTCTCCAAAGACCTCCTTGTTCTAGGATATCAGCTCCTACTTCAGACGATGAAGCTTGCTTGTCAGGGAAGTCATAGCTAAATCACCTGTAGACTGAACCGGCTAAGTCCGTCTGGCCAAGGCAAGGAAGTCTGCATGAGTGGTCCACATCGCTTGAAAACGGAAGGGCTTTGGGCCCTTAGAAATCGTGGTCCCTCTAAGCTCCAAGATAATAGGCCTATGGTCTGAGGTGTCCTGGAGGAGAGTATGACACTGTACTAAGTCCCAGATATCCATGAAGTCTAGAGAGGCAAGTGCGCGATCCAGTCTAGACTCTATATGTCTCCGCATCCCACCACTGGCGAATGTGTACCGAGCTCCCTTTATAGGGATGTCCATCAAGCCTGTAGCGCTGATGTAGGCCTGGAACTCAAAGCAGGACTGGGCGACTGGGAGGGCCCTACTCCTGCGCTCATGGGCCCCCAGGATGGCATTGAAATCCCCAATCAGCATCAATGGTCCTGGGGAGGGGTGAGTAAGTCTTCTTTGAGCTCTCTGCGCCTATAATAATGAACATGGGTGTAGACAAAATCCAACATAATACTGTGCTGAAGGTAAGAAGTCCGGAAAACCACCACCTGTAAAGTACGAAGGATGATGTCGATAGGCTGAGAGACTGGCTGACTGGTGAGGATCCAAAGGTTAGGAGACCTCACTCCTCTGTCTGTAGTACCGACCAGTCAAAAACCCAGAGGTGTCCAGAATCTCTCCTGAGTGGAGTCGAAAGAGACCATCGGCTCAGAAATAGCCACCCAAGATGGCCTGTGGCATATGTAGTGCTCTCGAAGTTGGGTACGAGCATGCATAGACCTGATACCCCAAATAATCCAGTAAACAATATTCATGGGCCCCGTGGGGGCTGATCAGTCGGCTTCGCGCCACACTGGCATAGGTGGTAAGTCTGGCATGGCTGTGGGGGCGTAGACTCCTGAGAACTATCCCCAGATACATGTCCCCACGACTGTTCTTCAGCCATAGCCTCGATCTGGAGCCTGTGGTTCGGTGTGTCATCTACCTCGAGAACCTGTAAGTTTGTCTAGCAGACTATAGGGGAGGCCCCTTCCCTGAGACCAAAAAAGTCAGCACCCACCTACACAACATCCCTAGCTGGCATGAACGGTGTAGGGGACTGTCCCTGGGGGCCGGGTAGCGCTGAGGCTATAGTTGTATCCTGAGTTTCTACCGAAAAATCAGCATGACCCATTAGTTTGAAGTCCCTAGAAAACCTAGGCTTTGTGCCCGGCATATCATCCGCAACAGGTATATCAGGCAAAACAATAACAGGGGGCTTCATGCCTGTAGATCTATCAATACCTGCCTCCTCCGTCTACTGATTCTGGTCAATCATAGCCTACTCCACGAGCTCATCCAGCGCCTCAAATGCGTTCCCTGTCTGTAGGGGAGAGCTGGTACCTATGTCAGGTGAGGGGAAATAAGCTGTATGGGTCGGACTGGCAGTGAAACGCCGCCCAGTAAGCCTCCAGCTGCGATCTTGAGGGGCAGCTCAAGTGATCTGTGTCTTGTCCCATTCCTCTGTAGGGGTCGTGTTAGTGACCTGCTACTTGCCTCTAGTAGTGGGATGTCTCGTGCAAGCATTGCGGTAATGCCCCTGCACCCTGCAATAGGAGCAAACTGGGATGGTGTCCTCGTACTGAACCTCCACCGTGAGCTCACCATCATCTAACAGTAGGCTAACCTGGGAAGGTCTTGGCTTATCAGCCTCAATCTCTACTAGGACCTGGACGCGGACACCATTCACCCTGTTAAGGGCATAAATGTCTAGTAGGATAGGTCGCCCAACGCCCTAGCCAGGCTGAACACAATCTCCAGAAAAATATGCTCGCAGCTCAAGCCTACTAGCCTGATCTAAGTCTGAGTGGTGGTCTTCTCTTGCCTGCCCGGTTTGAAGCGCGGGACCCATAGCTGGAGAAATAGTCGGGCAGTCTGAAGCTTCCAGGACTCGGCAGCCTAGATACGCTCTCTATCCGTCGGGACAGTGAACTAGAAGCAGTAGTATCCTATGCCCACCGAAAGCATATGCCATGAAGCACTGCCCTAAAGTAGTGAGAGCTCACCTCGCAAAGAAGAAAAGGTCATAGGCTTAGTACCTTTGGGTGTGACAAGTCTCCCAATGAAAGCTCGAGATCCAAATTACCTAATGGTCCGAGAGTAGTCCTGGCTGACCATCAGAGCGGGCTTCCCATTAATCATAATGGATTTAGGACTAGTACCTGAATAGGTCCAACCCCCAGGCTGCGATCGTGCTAGGGCAGCGTAGGAGGGGCGCACAGCTACTGGGGGGGACTGGGCAAATGCCGTGGCAGACTGTGAGGCGTGTCCTGCTCGCGGTGGCTTGGAAGCCAAACTATTCGAAGGGTGCTGAGTCTTCCCTTGAGAGCGGGTGGCGACATCTCTGATCAGCTAAAGTGTACTCTGAGGAAAATCAAAATGAGCGCACAGACTCAGTAAAAGATCAGCAGGGGCATCAGTGGAACTAGAGGTCAAATCAGGGACAGCAACATCCCTGTCTCCGGGATCATGTTCGTTCCGAGGCGAAAGCGAACAAGACCCTCGTAAAGGCTGACTACAGATACCCCCTACAGCTGGGGCCTCTGAAAGAGGATTAGCGTTCCAAACTGCCTTGCCTTTGTCTTGCGTAGTTTGTGTCGAGATTTTGTCATGACCTTTCTGCATGGGTACAGTGGACTGTTGAGGCTCAGTACCTGACACAACAACACAGTCAGTCGCAGCAGGCAAAGTGTGAGACGTAGGCACAGAGGCCTACCCAGACTGATCTACAATGCAAGCAGGCAAAGTAGACAAAGAAGTGAGTGAAAGGAGAGGGACATCCCTATGACCGGGATCACAGCTTTCCGGTGGCGGAAAGAGGTGCTGGGATCCCATTGCAGGCAGATTGTGGATAGCCCCCATAGCTGGGCTCCCCGAGGAGGTAAGATCGCTCGACGCCAGCTTATATTGCAGATAGGCCTGCAAAAATAGAGCAATGGTGGGCCAGAGGCTCGCAGGGTCAGATATTGCTATTGTGTCGGATGAGCGAGTTGGCGCCGAGATCGGTAAATGGCTGGGCAGCATCGCAAGCGATATGTCCCGAGCTGGAGCCAAGGCGACCTGGCCATGGGGAAGGGCCGAAGGGATGGAGTGGCGTTGGAGGCTGAGGAGCGAGGTCGGGGCTGTCTACACCGGGGGGAAGAGTCAGCGGTCTGCGAATGGGAGGGAGGTTCGATGAGCCCATAGAGGCCGTGAGCGATGACGAGGAGGGGAGCCATGAGGGGGGCACACGGGGAGGACGAACGGCTATAGCTGGGGCTGTGTGGTGGGTGCCGTTGTGATCGGGCGGGCCTGGCTGGCATGCTGAGGCAGAGGATGGCCGTCAGTTTGGCCATTCGCGGTGGCCGTGGCTGGAAATCCAGAAAGCCCTAGGAATTGGGGGTTTTTGATTCCGGCCAAATCAGATCGATCGGGAGGTATGGGAAGGACCGGGGGAGGATAGCGAGTTGGATAGAGGTGGAGCTGGGCCTCGGCGATGCCGCACACGGTGGGGCAGACTTCGTTTTCACCATGGATTTTGATGAATGCGGGGGAGGCAGTCCGGAGAGCTTCAGATGACGGGGTGAGCACTGAGCGAATCGCCTTGATGAGTAGAAGCTCCTAGGATGAGAGGCCGACACTATCGAGGTCGAGAACAGCGCAGCAGAGAGGGAGGAGTTCATGGCCACTATTGCCGCAATCGGGGAAAGAAGCACTGGCATCTTGGGGCATGGGGGGATGAGAACTCGACGTCAAAGGGAGCAGCTGGTCTGGGGGATGCCAGATCTGGCCACCGATCATCCCGGCGACGGCCAAGTGCGGCGGTAGGAGTGGTTTTGTCTTTTGGCCTTCGATCGGAAAAATAGTCGGGTTTTTCAATCAGTAAGTCGGAGAGGGTCGTGCAACTACTCAAAAGAAGCGTCTGGACGAGACAGAGAAGTTGCCTGTTTCAGATCATCCCTTCGCCACTGCACGCGCTGCCATGCGCCGCCGGAGTGGAGCGGTGTCAAAATCGCCGGAAAATTGCCCTAAATTTTTTTTTTTCCTTCCGTTTAGGGTTTTCTTTTAGGGTTTTTTAGCTGAATTGTTTGTTTCGACTGAATTTAATGGATTCTCGATTATGAATTGAATTTATGATTGTAACTAATCAGAGAAAGGGAAAAGTACTCTTTACCTACCTGTGGTTTTATCGATTACGCATTTAGGCCATGTAGTTTTAATTTTGTAATTTGGTCCCTATAGTTTAAAATCTTTTAGAGCATATAGTTAATATGATTTTTAATTAAGGACAATCATGAAAATCAAGTTGTGCGTCTGTTCGATCGTGATCGCAACTCGACCTGCAACTAATAGTAGCTGTACAGACCTGTGTATATGCTTGCTTAAACAAGTAAGTGTAGTTTACTTAATATATTAGTCACTTAATTAAACATGATTACTACATAATTAATTGATAATTATGCACCGATCCCAACAAATTGATATCAGAGCATGGTTATTATAATGTTTGATGTTATTATGATATTTTAAATTGAATAATTATGTATTATTTTGGCTTAAAAATCATATTAATTAGATATGGATCGTATGCTCTAAAAGATTTTAAACTACACGGACCATCTCCTCTTCCTCCTCCTCTCAATTTTTGGATTTTTTTCTCTCCTCCTCCTCCCCTCCCTCTTCCTCCAAATTTCCCCTTTCTCCTCCTCCTCTTCCTCCCTTCTCCTCCTCCGTCCTCCTCCACCACCCTTCTCCTACTCCTCCTCCTCCTCTCCATTTCTGGATTTTTGTCCCAGATTTTCCTATTTTTTGTTTTTTAATAGAATGGTATATGTGTCATTTCACGTACCTCCTCGCCGGAGAAATAGGCCACTTCCAGCATGAGGAGTTGAATTATATAAATTTGTCAAACTGAAGGGATTTTTTAATCGATTTATGAAAGATAGGGGAGGCCAGTGTTTGCCATACATGTTTGTACTATTCAATGTCTTCGTTTGTACATCTTATGATTATTAGGCTTAAAACCATATTCATTTAATGTAGAACGAATGCCCCATCATAAGAATGGATTGGTCCATCTTTATATTCTTCCTTGCCCTTCTGTACATGCCTTGATTGAATGGTATTTCATCATCTCTATCACTATTTTTAATTTTCTTGTCATTAACATCTTTATCCAAAAAAATCTAAAATTTTCCATATTTTTAGGCTCATCAATTAGGCCATCAAATGAGTATTCATCAGATGATATGCTCAAAATGATATCACTTGAACCATCATCATTAACTTCCTCATTACTAGACTTCTCAAGCATATTAGATACATAGTCATGTATCTCCTCAGGCATATTAGGCACGCACTCGGACATGTCCCATACTGAGTCTTGTACCTCTTTAGGAATCAAGCTCTTCAACAACTTTGTCATACATTTCCCAGCCATAACCTTAAGCACAACTATAGAAAACTTAAGCAAAATCTCAGCCACAACTATGGGCACCTCCTCATTAATCTGAGGCAACTTGTCAGCATCCTAAAAAACCTCAAGCAAGTCGTCAACAACCTCTTTTAGCACAAAAAAAATTTCATGAACTTCGTGCCAACACAATATCTTTGAAGTAGCTGCTACATTTTGTTCATCACCAATAGAAACTCGAACAATAGTAGATAAAATAAGTCAAGGAAACAACTTCATCCTTATCGAGTTTATGACAAAAGTCTGTCATTTTCATCTGACTTAATATGTATAAAAAACTTCATAGTTTTATAGTAGTCGAACATCAATATCACTTCTAAATCATTGATGATTTTTATATCAAAGTATAATTTATACTATAATAAACTACTTCCTAGATTAAAAGCCAGAGCTTGATAAACTTGAGTTGATTTGTATGCGATTGATGTTGGATGCCTTCTGCCTTCCTCAGACGTCCTTTATATAGGCGTAGTACTCCATCTTTTACTTGGACTCAAACTCCTTCAATGTTTAGCTTGATGATGTTATCTTTATCCAAATATAATATTTATTCTAAGTTCACTAGGACTTATCTTCTTTGGTTAATTCAGAGTCTGAGTTTATCGCCTTCTCTTTAGGGAGACCACTTGCGCACGGTCTCTTGACACGGTTCGTCAATGTTTGAGAGCCTCTCAGGATCCTTGCCCCTTCCCTAGGCGAATGTGACATAGCCTTTCATAATCCCTTAATGAGATAAGCTGAAAACCCTTAGCCCCCTATACGTCTAAGTGTCACTAGGCAAAATTCATGACACCCTTTGCTTATCGAAGCTCTTTTGGTGTTACTAGGCAAGGTCGTGACACCTTTTTCCTTTCAGAGCTCTTTAGGTGTCACTAGTCAAGGTCATGACACCCTTTGCCTTTCAGAACTCTTAGGTGTCACTAAGTAAGGTCATGACACCCTTTGCCTTTTGGAGCCTCTAGGTATCACTAGGCAAGGTCATGACACCCTTTGCCTTTTTGAGCCTCTAGGTGTCACTAGGCAAGGTCATGATATCTTTTACCTTTCGAAACCTCAGGGTGTCGCTAGGCAATATCATGACACTCTTTGCCTTTCGAAACCTCTGGGTGTCACTAGGTAAGGTCATGACACCTTTCTTGGCCTATAACACTTTTCTTGTAGAGAGGCCAAATGCACCTCATTCGATGAGAGTACTAAGATTGCACCTTATCAAGAGGCTGAGGTACCTCGCTCACCAAGGGTCCAGGACCAGCCAAATCTCTTGTATTCCGAGAGTCCAAATTTCCTTCTCTACCAAGAGGCTTTCAAAAATCACCCATTCCCCTCCTCGGATAAGGGAATATATCTACCTAAGTACCTCTTGGGAGGGAGAAATGTCGTATAAGCCACTTTTGATAGGCAAAGTGCTTTGAGAAGTCACCAATCTATTCCTTGGATAATGGAATTTAACTACCCCTTTATAGGACAAAATACCACTTTAGTCACTCTCCATAAGTAAAGTATTTTGAGAAGTCACCAATCTCCTCCTTGGACAAGGGAAAGTGTGCATGGTGGCCCCCCTCTAAAGGGTACAATATAACTTTAGTCACCCTCCATAGGTAAAGTGCTTTGATAAGTAACTCCTCCCCCTTTTTATCTAGGAAAATATGCACATAGGTCATTCCTTGGAGGGAGAAATATCGGATTGATCACTCCTAAAAAAAAATATCACTCAAATCGGTTACTCTTAGAAGGGAAAATATATAAAGTGGTCACTCCAAGGAGGATAAATAGTCGATTAAACTCTCAAAATGGTATTTTTATTCTGGCTCCAACAATGTCCCTTATATGGTAACATTTTAAATCATTTGAATGAGAAGGGTCACTATGTAGACTTTGATTTTCATTAAAGCTTCGAGCTGATAAGCTCGTCTTCCTCTTCAAGTTTATTTGCTTCAAAATTCATGTTATAACTAGTTTGGTGGTCTCAGGGTTAGGTCATTCTCATCATAGACAAAATGCATGAATGGCCTTTTAAAGCATACTTTCAAGGAGAGCCTTGAAAGGTATAATAGACCTTTTGCAGGCAATGGTTGTCTCATTCCTTGATAGGCATAATAGACTTTGTGTAAATAAATGTTATTTCACCATTGGTAGGCGTAATAGACCTATTGTAGGCAAATGTTATTTCACCCCTTAATAGGCATAGATAACCTTATGTAGGCAAAGATTGCTTCACCCCTTGGTAAGTGAAGGTCATTTTACCCCTTGCCCAGGGAAAAGTCATTTCACCTCTTGTAGGCAAAGGTCGTTTTACCTTTAGTAGGTAAAGGTCATTTTACCTTTTATAGGCAAAGATCATTTTACCTCTGGTATGTAAAGGTCTTTCACCTCTAGTAGGCGAAGGTCATTCATTTCACCTCTAGTTGCCAAAGGTCAGTTCACCTCTTGTCGGCAAAGATCTTTTTACCCCTTGTGTAGGCAAATGTCATTTTATCCACGTGTAGGGAAATGTCATTTAAATAACCTTGTCTAATTAGGGTAAAAAACCACCTTCCTAAGTATCCGCTTACTTCCCTTCATATGCTTAGTATCTATCTCCTTCTAACTAGGTCCTCTTTCTATAGCTATGGTTGACCTAGTGTAGGCTAACTGGATCCTCTTTAAAGTATTTGGGAATCCATTCACCGATGAAGATGAGCCAGTCTCCTCTTTTTCAGAATAGGAGCACTTTCTTCAAAGGGTCCTTCATGTATGCCTTAATATCATCAAGTTTGTCTGGGGCTGGGTGAAGGTCACTCATCTTTAGTTCTTCCAGGGAGTCTTGGTCGTCATCCTTGAAGATGAACTCGGTCGCCTTATGCTGAGTCAAGGCATAGACCTTTGATCGACTTGCCAGCTCTTCCTTCAGATTAGTCTCGAAAGATAAGCCTAAGGGCTTGCCTTTCAGGAGTGACATTCGTGAGTTGATTTAAAGAGGATCTCTCTTTCCACTGAACTTGCATATCTGACGACACTATTGTCTATGTTGCTTTGAGTGATGCTGTTTAAAATGATGGAATCATCGAAAAAGGCCACTTCTACATAATTGGTGGCTGCTCTTAAGGGGTCTTCATCGGCTAGCACCATCTTTACCTTGCCATCCGATCTCTATTGTATCAAAAATTGATAAAGGATGGATGGAATGATCTATCTAGTGTGTATCCAATCCTTTCCTAATAGCGCATTGTATAAAGTCCTTGGTTCGATCACGTAGAAGATTACCCTGTGAGTGACTGATCCTACAATGATCTCTGCCATGAGGACTCCCAATGGATGAATGGTTTTTCTGGCAATGTCGATCATCATCATATCTATTGGCGCTAGTGTCTTGTCTTCCTTCTTGAACTTATTTAATAAGAAGTAAGGCATTATGTTGACGATAATCCCATTATCTACAAGTATCTTCTTGATTGACCTACCGAAGATATAAGATGAGATATAGAGTGGCTTCAAGTGCTCATACATCCTTTGGGTTGGCCTGGGTAAGGTGATGTCTTCACCATGCTCTTCAATGTAGGGAATTGTGAGTGACTTATTCTCTATTTCTAGCTCAATCATGCCCTATTCTATCACATCCTCTTCAAAGTGGGTCAATTATCCTTCTTTGAGGTCGAATGCAGCTAGTAAGGTAAAAATCATGTTGATTGTGAAATCTTGGTCATCTCTACTGAGGTTGTCCTCACTCATGCTGTCATCCAAGTCCAACTTCTCTAAACCTTTTTTTGAGGTGTCACTACTATTCCTTAGGTTCTCTATCAGGTCTTCATCTTTGAGGTTCTCCAACCAGCGGATGACTTCGTCCTCCTCACCAAGGTAGGAGTCCCACTTGATTGTGAGCTACATGTGGTCAGCCAATGGTGTCCAAAGATTATCCATTGTAAACTCGTCATCAGATTTAGACTGATTGATAACAGGCGGTGGAGAAACTTGACGTCCCCATTGTGCTAATCTTATCGCTATAGTGGTGTTAGCCATTTGGGCATGTAAGACTTCCATGACTTCATCGTGTTGTCACTAAAAGACAACGGATTGTTGTGCCAACAAATTCATCATGCAAGTTTCTAGGTCTCGAGAGTGGCCACCTCTAGTTGATTACCACGCTTTGGAGGCATGACGAAGGAGCATACACTCGTCTCTAGATACCAATTGATATAGAAGAGAAATATAGTACCATAACGATAGAGCTTTGTACTTGTGAGTTTCAACAAGAAAAACAAGATAATAAGATGAATTTGGAAAAATTCTCAATTTATTATCAAATTCAACAATCTAAAATAATAAACCATAAGTCCTATTTATAGAAAACTAAAGGAAACCTAATACTTGTAATTTTACTATTATTAAAACTCTTAAAAATAATCAAAATACTAAAGATAACTACTAAATAATTATCATTCCTTATCTTCAACATTCTCTCCTGGTTAATAGCTTAACAGCTTCTGACATGCATGCTTCGAACAATATGGTGATACTTGATATCGTCCACTCCATTAGAACAAATACTTCAAACCTATGCAATTATGAATATTCGCTAGATGTAAGACCATGAACTCCATTATTAGAGCGGATCTTTCAGCCTCTTTAAGGTTATTCCATTGATCTAACAATGTGGAACTCTTAAGATATCCAAGCTTATCAACTTCGCCCCTCCTCCTTTCTTTCTTCCTCCTCCTGCTCCTCTTCCTCCGCCCCTCCTCCTCCTTCTCCTCCCTCCTCTTCTCTTTCCTCCTCCTCATCCTTACTCCTCCTCTCTTTAAAAAATGTACTAAAGTGGAATTTACCATGCCATGTCACCCATGCTAAGTAGGATATAATAGTTGACGTGGTGCTCATGTGGCGTTGATAATTGTCCGGTACCCATCGAAGCTGTTCGGGACTAAAGTTGTCTCCGAAGTGAAACTACAGGTACTAAATTTGAAAAACAATTACATGGTCTTTTTTTGGAACAGGCCAGACCACAAATTACTTATATGTACTTTTCCATGGATTATTTATCTGGTTTTTTACTCTATATCTACACGCGTTTGATTGTTGGTTATATAATGTTCTTGTTGTTCTGGTTATTTTCTTCTATAACACTATGATACTCCTAAATATATTTTTTT
>SOPF01014625.1:0-11793 GCA_012979155.1 Hypericum perforatum | reverse complement strand
CAAACCAACCAAATCTAAATCAAACGATTCCCTAACGTTAGAATCACAACGCAAGACGAACTAGGAAAAAGGCGACGACCCAGTTACATTTTCGTAGCAACAAGCGCAAAAGCACGGAAATTTACGAAGAATCACGCGAAAAGGTGGGAGCTTTACGCTCGATACAGCAAAACGGAACGAACCCATTTACTCAAATTCCGTGCATTTTCTCATGAACCCAGAAGCGACAATCGTAGATTTCCTTGGATTGTAGAAGTTGTTGGAAGCTAGAGTGAAAATTACCTGGTCTAATAGAACGTGGACGCACCTGGTTAAGCTTCGCTAAGTTGTCTGGGGAAGGAAGGAAGGAAGGAGAGAGATTTGCTCAGGTGGGGGAGGCTTTGGGATTATTAGATTTCGTTATGGTTAAATGTAATAATTATTAACGACTAATAAATAATTATATCAGTTATGGTTAAATACTATTCACGCAAATTTAAATTAAACGACTTAGTTTATTGGGATACCGTACCTATTAACATTTAATAGTTTGATTTTTTGGTTAATTTGTTCAAATTTAAATATTATTTAATTACTTTTTAAATAACAGTTCATTTAATGATATCTTTACATGCTTAAACTTTATTATATATATTTTTTTGTTACCACTTACACCCTTTAGAAAAATCAAATCTCTAAATCGCATAGAAAAATCAAATCTCTAAATCGCATAGAAAAATTGAACTACCGCACAGATCCCCACCGGCTAAGACTCGTCGGTCGCCGGAGCCGGTGGAGACGAAGCCGAGGCGAAGTCACGGAGATCCGACAGGTCTCCTCGGCGGAGAGGATCTCGTATGGCGAAGGACGACCCTTTGGTCCCAGCGAGGAGGGAGGAAGCGGCGTCGGAGACCTCGGAGCTAAGAGCTACTCGTCGACGAATTGACAAACTCGTTAGCGAACTGGTCGGTCTGCTCCTTGGAGAGGAGCTCGGATGTGGTGACAATGGCCTCGGCGACGACGGAGAAGGAGAACTTGGTCCCGACGACGAGGGCTGCGGTGTCTGCGACTTTGGAGCGAATGTCGGTGAGGAGGGAGCTCTCGAGGTTGAGCCCAGAGAAGAGGCTCGAGAGGTAGAGCTCGCGCCAAAGAGGTATCGACGAGACAAGTGGGAGCTTGGTGGAGGTTCGATGCTCCGGAGCTAGGACGTCCTCCACCTTGACGAGCACCCCCTCGTTGGTCGGAACCCATAGCTGGTACCGGTGCCGGAGGTGCAATTCGATCGAGCACGTGGGTCTCAGCGACGACTCCTCGTACATGTTTGTGACGTACTTCACATCGATGTTCGTTCTCGAACTCATATAACTGATTAGTCAAGAGGAATTGAATTGAATTGTTGCACGAGTATGTGAGAAAATTAGGGGAATAGAGACAAGGGATTCTTCTAAACCAAATCTCAAACAATCAGAGGAGAAAGGAACAGATAACAACTTACACTAAATTAGGCTCTATTTGTTAACGTAAGCTTCCTCTTCTTGATCCCCTACTTGGGTTTTTTTATCTGGTTCGGCCTCTATCGTGGATTCCGTCGCCAAGGGTGTTGGGACAATCAATCCGGAGCGCAACAACACGACGCAAAACAAAACGAAGTTCACAAATGAAAAGAACACAAAGGAGACAAAGAAATTGTTCATCCGCTTCGACGAGAACGTCTACGTCCGAAGGCTACCAAGTCAGGAGGAGATTCACTAAGCACAAGTTTGACCAGAACACTTAATCTTACAACAATGGATAGATAAAGAAGGAGGGACTGGATTCGGTCCTGGAAGTCATTTCCAGGACCGTCCTGGACTGGTTTCGCCAATACATTCAACTGGTTTTGGCGAAACCAATTGAATGTATTGGCGAAACCAGTTGAAAATATTGGACGAAACCAGTTGAATGTATTGGCAAAACCAGTTAAACATATTGATGAAACCAGTTGAACATACTGTCGAAACCACTCGAACATACTCGACAAGTGGTTTCGTCAAATATGTTCAACTGGTTTTGCCAAGCATGTTCAAGTGGTTTTGCCTGTATGTTTAAGTGGTTTCGTCAAATATGTTCAACTGGTTTTGTCAAGTATGTTCAAGTAATTTTGTCAATATGTTTAAGTGGTTTTGACAGTATGTTCAACTGGTTTGTAGTATGTTCAAGTGGTTTTTTCAAGTATGTTCAAGTGGTTTTAATAATATGTTCAAGTGGTTTCGTGAAATATTTTTAACTGGTTTTGCCTATACATTCAACTGATTTTGTCAATATGTTCAACTGGTTTTGCCAATACATTCAACTGATTTTGCCAAATATTTTTAACTATTTTCGCCAATACATTTAACTGGTTTCGCCAAAACCAGTTGATTGTATTGGCGAAACCAGTCTAGGATAGTCCTGGACTTTTTCCGCGTCCAGGACGGAATCCACGCCCGGGAATTCTTCTCCTTAAAACTACTTAGATATTTTGCTTGATTTGATCCTCATGAAAGCACTTCTTAAGTGGTTGAGAGTTGATTTTTTTTTTTTGGAAAGTGGAGGGGTAGGACCCCTTTGTATTGATACAATGGCCAAATACAAGCTTACTTAGTTCATGATCCCCCTCGGCCTCTTGTGGGGTTGCGACCACTGGCCTCGTTAATCTCCTACCACACAAACCCAGTGGGAAAAAGCTGTGGTAGGGGAAGAGTACCTCGGGAAGCAAAAGCCTCCCTTGACGTTCATATCGCAAGATCGATCACATACCGTCAACTATAATGCTTGTTGCTTGGTTGATTGGTTGTTGCTTGTTGCATTCAATTTGGGTGGGTGGGATATTTATTGTTTTCCCAAGTCTCCATACCCAACACACCTAATACGGGAAGAGTAAAGTTTGCAACTTTGGGGTTTCTAGCTACTAATGCTAGTTGGATTATTGGTTGTGGAGAGAGGAGTTTTAGTTATGGCTAATTACGGGTTTTGAAGATTGAGTATGAAAGAAAGAAAGAAAATGGGCATAGTTATGATGATAGATGGATGTTGCCGCCATTTTCAAGCTTGAATTTGGGGGTATTGGAGGGAGGAGGGGGTTTGGATGGTTTTAAAAAATGTGGTCCGACTGGTGGGCAGGCCGATCGAATCGCTAAACGTTTTAAATAACGTTCAGTTTTTTGCTTAAAAAATGTTTTCCATGCGGCCCAACCAAAAAACAGTTGAGTTAGATGGTTTTGCCCAAAAACAAACCTACCAAAACTCAAGTCAGCCTTTATTTTATTTCAAGTAAAAAAACATGAAAAAGTAAAAAAAATGTGGTTTGGCTTGGTCCCCACTCTCTCCTATTCCCGATTCCAACTTCCCCAAACACTGAAAAACCCTAAGTTCGCACAAAAACGGCATGAAAAATCCCCAGATAGCTTTTTTTTGGATTTTTGGATAATTATTTAATTTCCAAAAATATGGGGTTGGGGTTTGTGAGAGCTATCTGGTCTTGAGTTTGGTTGGTGAGGTACCCAATTAATTAATAGGTATCTTGTTTGTGTACTTGGTAGTGGCGAGGGTTTAATTCTGCATGCAATCTGGAGGAGGGGGAGGAGGGGCAGGCCCGATAGAGTGGGGCCGGGTGGTCGAGCTCCTTCCACGTTGTCCAACGTTGCATCGCCTTCGTCTTCTTCCTCTACCATTTTGATGCCCCAGTTTGTGTTCGAGTTCCTAGCAGCCGTAACAGCCTCAAGAGCAGTTGGGGTCTAGGCATGTAGATGAAATAGAAAGAGTTTTAATGTTGATTTTATGTTAATTTGTCTGAATTTATAGGATATTTTTTTGGAGGATTGCTTATCCCACGTGTCTCTTATTGTAGAAGGTAGTTGTGAATAGTGAGTTGGGTTTTTGGTGATGGGAGCTGAAGGCAACTATTTTTTTTTAATTTTTTTTACATAATATATTTATATATATACATATATTAAAAAAATCCGGTCTGACCGGCCATGGACCGGCCAGGCCGACTGACTTGGAGGTTCCAAAATTTGGGTCGACCTCCGGGTCATTTTTTAAAACTCTGGGTTTGGGTCCAAATCCTCGTGGCTTTATTAATAGATGGAAAGTGTAATTTGTATTTTTAATGGAAAAATTACTTGTTTAATTTTAAATATATATTTAATATTTTTATACTTTGAATTTCTACTAGAAATAGCAAAAACTAACGTAAACGAGATAAAAATTAGATACATAGTACGAAGTTAACATAAATTAGAGATAAATTAATTATTGGAGAGTCAACGACACTTCAAGGATGCAATTATAAAAAATGGTATTGGATTCTATGGGGATGTCTAAAAAGTAATCTCCATCATGGGGATTATTTATTGACCATTAGATTAAGATTTTAACTTTAAAATTTTAATCAAGCGGTTATTAATGGTTGAGGGTATAATTGGTATTAAATAATATATATATATATATAATTACCTTATTCAACCGAATTAATCTCCCCCTAATTCTCCGAAAACTAAGCCTACAGTTAATGTGCTCCTTATCAATTCCCCCTTCCTTCGCCACCAATTAATTATAATCACTCCCATGTCGCCACCAATTAATCGTAATTACAAACCTCCTCCCAATTCATCACCGTGGTCGCCTCCAATTAATTATAACCTCTAATTAATTATAACTCCCGCTGCCTTCGCCACCAATTAATTATAATTCCTCGACCCCTGAAATTATTACTACCGCCGTCGACACAAATTAATTATAAGCTCCCTTGAAATCATCACCACTATCACCACGGAGACGGGCAGCCGTTCAACGGAGTGCTCGACGTCCTGTCAAAACCGTGTGCCAAAATGTTGGTACCTGTTGGTCGCAATGTTGGTGAGTAGCTTCATATATTTGATTTTGTAGAAGTTGGTTGCAATGTTGGTATGTGTTGGTCGCAATGTTGGTAACTGTCATATGCAATGTTGGTACATGTTATATGCAATGTTGGTACCTGTTATATGCAATGTTGGTACATTCCATATGCAATGTTGGTAACTGTCGTATGCAATGGTGGTGGTACCTGTTATATGCAATGCTAGTACTTTCCATATGCAATATTGGTACCTTCCATATGCAATGTTGGTAACTGTCGTATGCAATGTTGGTAACGGTCGTATGCAATGTTGGTACCTGTTATATGCAATGTTGGTCCTGTTATATGCAATATTGGTACCCTTGCTCGGTGATAGAGGAAGAATGGATGCAGATGGTCATTGTTTCGACGAAGGAGGAGGAAAAGCAGAGGGTTATTAGTTACGTGGGGGTGTAATTTTTTGAATGAGATAACTTTTTCTAAAAATCGTGGGAGATATTATTTTAGAGATTTGATTTTTTCAATGATTTGGTAGTTACATATTTTGTAGCAAAATTTCAGGGATTACATATCTTCTTTAATGCCTTCCTATTTTGGTTCAATCAAGTAAATACTATTATACCCTTATAACATATAATCCCCATGGTGGGGATTACAAGCTAATCCCCATGTAATCTCGACTCAAGAAAAATGCATGTCAACTGAACACTCATCATCATAATATCATGACATGCTAAGTCACGAAGTGAGTTCAAGCGGCTGTGCGTTATGAAAAAATTGAGAAAACGTGAGATTATCTCTTTTGGCCCCAGGAAGTAGATACTTATAACATTGAACTATAAAAATATCAAGTTTTCGGGCCAGAACCATTGTTCTTAAAAACGACCCGGAGGTCGACCCAGATTTGGGTCCGACCCCAGGTCGAGTGGTCCGATCGGCTCTCTGGCTAGTCGGACCAGACATTTTTTTCCTTCATATTTTAGTGTAATTTCCTCAAAATATGTATAAATATATAGGTAAATAATGTATGTAGAGTGAAAAAAATATATATATGCACAAATTTTTGGTCGAACCGTCCGTTTTTTTGTTGATTCAGCCGGTTCGATCGGAAATTGACCAGTCGAACCATACTGGGTTTTTAAGCTAAAAACGACCCAGATTTAGGTCCGAAACGTGGTCCGATCGGTCGGACATCCGGTCGGACCGCATTTTTTAAAACTATGGCCAGAACTTCAATGATATGACCTTGAAAAATTATCATATAAAGTATAAAGTAAACATTAAAATAAAGTATCTTTGTTTTCATATAAAGTATCTACAGTTCCAATAAAAAAATTATTTACACATTAAAATAATTATGTTAAAAAATCTATTCTACCCATGCTAGGAAACAAAAAACAAAAAATTACTTTTCTGTTCACAATGGACAGATAAGCGCAACACTTGGCCCAGTGGGCCTCCTCAATCAACATTTGCGTTAAAAATTAAGCCCCAAACAACTAATCTCATCGAGGCAGTTGGAAAATTAGATTTTCTTGATGAACAATGTCACTCCCGAAGAATCCGTCGCTACATTATAAAATATATGGTAAACGTTGCATTCTCCTATGCTTTTGCTTACAAGGAGAGGAGAGACCGAAAACGGTAATTAATTTTCAGGTAATAACCCATGCATGCAAGAAAATGGTGGGACAAGTTTTGGATCACACAGCATTTTAAGCTTAATCCTACCTTCCCCCAAAAAAATTCTATCAAAAAGTTGACTGATAAATATTTTAATTAACTAGTGATAATACCTTAATCAATATGATACGAATTCGAGTGAACACATGATTGTTAAATATATGTCAATTTTTTTTTATATTTTAAAAATTTATTCGATTCAAAATTTTTTTTTTAGATCCTATTCTAAATCCTATTCTATTACATCAGAATGTTTCTGCCAGGAATTGAACCCTGAACTTCACCCCACCCCGCCCCACCCTAATACTACTGGACCAAATGGTCACTCGGTTATTCGATCCAAATTTGAATTAGTCGATATATTGATATCTAAATATTAGGTAGTAAAAAAATTAGCTTCCAGATTTCCAACTGCCCAACACTACACTTCACCACCTCCCATCTTCCTAATTCATTCACCTCCTAACAAAACCTAACACTCTCCCCTAGATTGGACAACCACAGGTTTATTTAAAGATTGGTATTATCTTTAAACCAACCCAATTATATAAATTTCTTCCAACTCTCTCACCCACCTAAAACCCAAATCCCATGTCTAATTTTCCACCACCAAAGCCACCTCAAACCCACATACATCTATTTTGGTTATCAAACTTGGATATCAATACCACTACCACCTAAACTAACTACTACTCTTTTTATTTTGATAACCATTTTAATCCTAAGTTCAAAGATATTATTTTCATTGGTGCTTCTTAATCTCCAAGCCCATCAAATTTCAGTTTCTCCCTCCCAATGCGATCCTTGAATCGATACGAACCATACAAACAATACGAAAGAATATCATCATGTAATATTGACTGGTCAGATTAATGCTTGAAAACAAAATCATCATGGGCCATGTCGGTGACGACATTTTTACAAATGGGCAAGCAACGTCAAAGTCTTCGACGTTGAAAATGGTTGATCCGGCGATTATAAGGTTCGTTAACATCGACTGGAAGGAGGTGGAGCGACGTTTCGACTGGCTCGCATTGGTCGGAAGAGTCAACTCCGGTGAACCAACCATCAAGTGGATGGAATTCGGATATTGTATAGGTAACTTAATTATTTATTTTTTTCTCACGTGTTTATTCAAATGAACAATCATAACCAGATTATTAACGGTTATAGTATTAACTAGTCGAATTTTCGAAATTTGTTGGAACTTGTGGAAACAAAAATATTTTACGATGTTTCTTCGAACAAAGATGTAAGAATTTTGGTGAATGTAATGAGCAGGTATGGAAAAATCCCAGGAATTTGCTAGCGAGCTATTAAGGGCACTAAGAGGAAGGAGAAGAGATCGGAAGTCAAGCATCACAAAGAGAGAGCTCTATCGCCATTGGCGACGTTTGACTGTCCCTTGTTTTGATTCAAGAATCCAAATGTTCTTTGACATGTAATTAATTATCCACCTCAATAATTTTCGTGGTTAATTACTTTTTTATCCTCTCATTACATAGTGAAATATTGAATTGAACACTATTTAAAAGTGAGTCTTTTAACAATGTTATATTAATCTGTAAATATATTTGACTAGATGCGACAGGAATATGGATGGAAAGATATGTGAAGCAGACATAAGGCAGGTAAATATATTATTTGATAACATTGTTTTACTTTTAATCATATATCATGAATATAAATTAAATAATTGTTAGGAAATTTTTGACATCATTCAAAGAATTAAAAATATATTCAGTTCGAACTTAACATAATCAATACAATAGTGTTCGAATGTCAGATCAACTAATACAAATTAGAATTACGAAAATAAACACATATAACCGAACAACATCAATTATTATTATTGGGAAATGTTCAATTTACTATCAAATTTATTTCCAATTGTTTTGGCATTTTCCAACAGGCGATTTTCTTGAGTGCTGCCACGAATAAATTGCATCTGACACATGAAATGGCAAAAGAACAAGCCGCTTTGATCATGGACATCCTTGATACAAAATGCCGAGGCTATCTTGAGGTGCGTCTTAATTTCGTTTCCTTTATGTAATCGGTTTCGGAGTCTATTATTTGTTATTTGGTCGTCAGATGCTTCTAAGTCGTTTCGAATCATTCAATCAAATATAAATCCAAGCAAAACGTTGTATGATATTTTACTACGAAATAACTATTTCCCCCATAGTCAGAGAGAGAGAGAGAGAAACTTAACAAACTCCCGCACTATCCCTCCTCCCGACGCCGGGGAGGGCCAGCGGTAGTGTCGGCGTGGACGGCAGTCATGTCCGGTCAAGTGAAGGTAAGACAATACAAGTCCCTTTTTGTGGAAAATTTCCCTTTCCAATGGAATAGTGCTGCACTCCGGGAATGTTTCGAGAAGTACTGCAAGGTGATGGATGCTTATGTAGCATTTAAGCTGTCAAAGAGGAAGACAAAATTTGGTTTTATCAGGGTTGATGGTTTGGTAGACATCAACGCCTTGATCCAGGAGATGAACGGTTTGGTGGTAGGCAAATGGAAGCTGTTTGTTAGTGTATCCAAGTTCTCCAAAACAACAAACTCGTCTTCTGTAGCTCCCCCGGGAAAAGGCTTTAGCCAGGGCAACAATGCGCGAGTATCGAGTTCTAAATCATTTGCTGAGGCTTTAGTAGGAAGGATGGGGAAAGCTAAAGAGTCGGGGAAAGCTGCGGAGGTTATCTTGCCTACCTCATGCAGTAGGACGACTTTGGATTTCTCTTTTGATGCAGCAGTTTCTGTAGAAGAATGGCTTTTTCGGAGCGTGGTCTGTACTATGGAGGCATCTATGCTGGATCTATTTCCTCATAATCTAGCTAGGATTGGGGTTCGGGGGGTTAAGGTGCGCCCCTTAAGTGGTGAGGATGTCTTGGTAACATTTTCATCGATTAGCAAGATGGAGGAAGTGTTGGGATCTCTCAACTCCTTGTGTAAGAAGTGTGTACCTTGGTCATCTCAGTTTGCTCCTACCAGCAGACGAGCTTGGTTCCAAATTCTTGGGTTGCCTTTGCATATGTGGTCTAAATCATGCATGGAACGTTTGGTCGCTCCCATAGGCACCTTAGTTAGGCTACATCAGGTTACGGAGGAGAAATCTAGGATTGATGGTGCTTGGGTCCTTATTTCAGTTCCGATCTCAATTCCGGTGTATAAGCAACTTCAAGTCTTGGTGCAAGGCAATAGTTATTCTATAACAATGGTAGAGATGGTTTCAATGGTGGAGGGTACGGCGGTTGGCTGCGAAGGGTCTGATAGTCCTCTGTACATCCCGTGGAATGGGACTCCTCCACTAAGGGTGGCTCCGGATGCAGTGGGTGGGGCCGGAATTCTAAACCACTCACAGAAAGGACAATTAACTAATAGAGACGAGGCTCAAAGTCCAAGTGAGAGCTCCATACAAAGGAATATTCAATCTGTCACACATTCTCCACTTGACCTTACTTTTGGTTCTACCGAGTCAGTGGATAATACTAGTATGGTCCCTTGCACTTTTTCTAAAGGAAAAGAATTGGATAACGGTGAGACTCCCAATGTTTCTGTCCCTTCAGTGGAAGTGGTGGACTCACCTGGTGGGCCTTTTTCTCCTTTCAAAGCCCAAGCAGGAGAGGATTGCAGGCCTAATAAGGCAACTATTATGGGAGAGATTATTGGTGGCACGGAAAATCAATCGGAAACTGTGGGTACTAAGAAGCCAAAGAAGTCAGTGGATCCAGCTCTGAATACGGCTCCTCGTTTGGGCACGAGACCTAGGAGAAATACTTCTAAAGGTCGAGCTTTTAATCTCACTTTGAAGAAGAAGGTGGTTTGTAGCCCATCCCATTCTGCAAGTTTAGCCGACGAAGAAAACCTTCCAGGCAGCACAAATTTGTGTTCCTTGGAGAAACACTCGACGATTGACAATTTAGAGGATCGGGCTTTGAAGGCAAGGGTAATCGGCCAGCGACTGGGCATTGTCTGGGATGCAGAGGAGGAGGTAATTACTTCTATCCTTAAAGAGGCTCTTGTTCGTGATTGTGATAGGGTGAATAGCTCTATCCCATGAATTTTGCAACCTGGAACATCCGAGGGGCTCTTTCCCCTCGTAAAAGAAAGGAGGTGAAAAGTTTGGTTCGGAAGAACAATATTGGGTACCTATTTCTTCACGTCTCTAAGATGGAATGCCGGCTCTCTCCATGATTAGAAGCATGTTGAGACAGGAGGAGCTTAACTGGGATTTCATCCCTTCAATTGGAATCTGGCAGTTTGTGGAAGCTGTAGGGATGGCGTATGGGTTTGGTCTCTTAGCTGGAGTAGACCTTTGCGCGCATGGGAGGAAGAGACTGAGGCTAGCCTAATCCAATTGATTTTGCTCTTCCGGGCTTCCAGGGAACCTGTTAGTATTAGGTGGGGCTTGGAAACAAGTGGGACTTTTCGGTAAAATCGTTGAGATGCAAAATCTCTACTGATTGAGTGGACAATGCGATGGTTGGGATTTTGAATGGTTTTTGTTTCTTTGTAAACGGTTGGGTTTTGTGGGCGAAAACCTTGAGAGAATCGGGTTTCAAAATCTTATTCTCTTTTAGGGTCGGGTATACCGGGTTAGGATGTTGTCCTCTGGTTTCTTGTTGGATCATTCCCTGCGTGGAACTTAACTTGCTAATTTCTCCTTGGTTTCATGCTTCGGGCCTATGTGGCTTGAGCTCTAGGTTGTAATTCTTACAAGAAGTTAATATATATAATCTTTTACTGACCAAAAAAAACAGAACTCGGTCAAATTATTAACCGAACATTAAATAATTTGAATTGACCTTTTTTAAAACGTCCCAATTTATTTCGGCTTTCATCTCCATGTTTTTTTACAATACATGTCGCAATTGACCTGCCACCTAAGAAATATTGTCGGAATACATGTAGCCAGCTAACCTAGCAGGACTAGGAAACTTCATCACTTCACGTCCTCGGCCACCACCATATCACCAACCACAAGAGCCAGAAATAGTTCTTGGTCCATCCAAAGCAGAAATCCTGTTAAGATCCTACTGGAGACGTGCATGGATCGTGTTGCTTTGGCTAGCAACATGTTCCTCCCTCTTTGCATGGAAGTTCATTCAGTACCGCCACCGACCAGCCTTCCAAGTGATGGGCTACTGCCTTTGCACGGCCAAGGGCGCGGCCGAGACCCTCAAGTTCAACATGGCCATCATCCTCCTCCCCGTCTGCCGCAACACGATCACTTGGCTTCGCCGCAACCCGAGGATCAGCTCTGTCGTACCCTT